>JAJAGP010000296.1:235000-435000 GCA_025084515.1 Ancistrus triradiatus
TAAAACTTATTAACACATCACCTTACACTATCTATTGAATTACTGGTGCATTTAATGTGTGTGTCAGTGTGTGTCATTGTGTATCCGCTCCTCTCTCTTTTTCTCGGTTTCAGGGTGAAGCAGTTCAGAATGGATCGGTCACTCCATTGTGTGTGTTTAGTAAAAGTGTGACGTTGATTTATGAGACCTTAAAGGGTTTTTTTTTGTTGTTGTTGTAATTTTGTGTGTTTGATTATGGAGAGGAAGTGGCTTTTTAAAAGCTTAAAGAGAACTGCAAACTCAATCAGTTCAGGCCAAACACACACACACACACACACACACACACACACACACACACACACTTTTCAGAAAGTTTTGTAACACATGACAATTATCTCTTTCTTACCGCTTAAAACACTGAATACTTTTAGTGACACAATTAATACTATATATACATTTAATTCAATTTTAAATGTATTAATTAATTTTTTTCCATTTTTTGCAATAATTATAATTAAGATTATATTTATATATATCATATATAATATTTTTATTTTTGCCAATAATTATTATATAATTATTTTTATTTATTATTTTATTTATTTTTTACTTCAAATACTTCAGTTTTATTCCTCAACCTACCATATCCCGTATTTGTGTGTGTGACTTTGACTCTGACTCTGTGTGTGTGTGTGTGCGTGTGTGTGTGTGTGTGTGTGTGTGTGTGTGAGTGTGCGTGAGTGAGTGAGTGTGTGTGAGTGTGAGAGTTTGCTCTGCATTATGTTTAAAACACTCACAGTGGCCTGATCTTTGCAGTGAACTGAACAATTTCTGTCTTTCAGTTTTTTTTTTAACAAAAGATCACTGTGTGTGTGTCTGTCTGTGTGTGTGTGTATGTGTGTGTGTGTGTGTGTGTGTCTGTGTGTGTGTGTGTCTGTGTGTGTGTGTGTGTTATTGGTCATATGGAGCTGATCACGGCCTCACAGTTTGATCTTCTGACTGTCAACCGCCCTGTCTGACCCCCGCATTAGCCTGCATAACTGTGAGCGTGTTTGTGTGTGTGTGTGTGTGTGTGTGTGTGCGCACGTGTGCATGTGTGTATGTTTGTGTTTGTGGGTGTGTGCGTAGTTCCACACAGCTGGAGGTAGATGCTAAGGTCATGAATAAGATGCACGGCTCTGAAAAGCCAGACATGGTGCGAGATCGAGGGAAAGTTTAAATGGGATATAATTATAAAAATGAGGCGTTTCAAAATGTTCGAGTTCATTCAGACGGCTAAAAATAAAAAGTTGTTTATTTGTGTTTTGCCTAAAATCAATAAAATCAAGCAATGCAGCATGGAATCTGATATTCAAAGCCCAGAGTAAACAGCTGGAACTTGTTTATAGCCTGAGTTTGGCTATTGAGGCTGAAAAGCTGGATGTGGATCAGATCAGATCTGACACATTTTCCAGGCTGATACACTGCGGCGTTTTAGCGTCGCAAACGTGTGCCTTTTTAACGCAACGTGGATCAGACATGAACACCGGACACGAGTGTATTCGTCCTTATCTAGGAAACTTGCTTTTTGGCAGAGCTGGGATTTGAACTCACAACCTGACTCTTAGTTCAGAGCCTTAACCACCAAGACGGCCCTATTCATGGGCAAATGATTCAAAATGATTCATACAGGACTGACTCTAGTAGATTAATCTTACAGCATAATCTCAAATGATGCAAATGATTGAAATGTTTCAAGTGATGATGCCGACAGTAGATTCCTTTAAGGTATCACTTAAAGATGATTCAAATGATTCAAACGTTCCGTTCCAGTAGATTCACCAAATCAATCCTACAACGCAGACTCTCTTTGCAATTTCTAAGGGTTACTTAATGGCTGCCGTGAACGTTTTCGCGTGAATTTGGACTTTACCATATTCTCTATCCGCATTGTACTTTCCTCAAAGAGGTCCACCTTTAAGCAACAGAACACCAGAGGGAGTGTGTTATCACGAATAACATCACAGCAGTCATTTGGTTGGGAGCACAAGCTGAAGGCGAGTGCCGTAGATAATCGCAGCCATGATCACACTACCAAGATGCGTTAGTTGGAAATACGAAGTGCAAATAAGCGAAGATGAAAGAAATCAGGACTCATTTAGTTATTTACTAAGGTTATTGCATTATTTGTATCTGTAGCATGGTAGTGTGCATAAAGCGTAACGCTACTGTTGTACAAATTCCAACGTTTTTAAAACGTTTGCGCTACAAATGCAGACAAAAGTCACATTTAAATGTGTTCCCGGAAGCTGATGTGTTCATGGCTTCTGATTTAGAAATGATTTATGAATTTGGACAGTGCAGGAGTCGGTGCTGATTAATATGGGAGAGTGTCATATTCAGCAAGTTCTCTTTGTGACAGCGTATCTAAGTACACCGTGGCATTCGGCTGTCACCATGAACATAAAACAGGACACACACACACACACACACACACACACACACACACATTCGCTCCATTCTTTAGCATTAACCTAACCTATGCAGACCACCCACAGTGTTAGGTAGCAGCCACGTGAACTTATGACAGTGTTCAGCTGAGGTCACATAACCCGACGGGGCAAGCTTTCACGTTCACAAACTGATTTATTAGCTCACTTACACACACACACACACACACACACACACACACACACAGAGTCTGACACATCAGGTTAAAGCCATGTCCTCAGGGATGACCCACTGTTGCGTATCGAGAGGATCAGGAACTTCTCAGTAAACAGCTTCGCTGTGAGCACGGCTGAACCGGACCCGGAGCCGAACTGAAAGGCGTCCAGAACAAAAATGCGAGCGTGGAGAAAACAATGCCTCCAAGCTCCCTCCAAACACGGAGCACGGCACGGAAAACTCCACCAGCCAGAACCCACGGCCTGCTTTCCTTCTAACACAAGCATCATGTTCTGTTATGCAATTATTATACAACAATTACACCGGATCCGGGTAAGAAACATTTGGCTTTCCTGAGATGCCGAGATGCTAACCGTGTAACGATACTAAATTACAGGATCCGCTCATACTGGTGGAATTCGGCATGTTTCTGATGTCTTACGCAAGTGTTTATGATCTCTGGTTACACGTTTTGTTGGGCTTCTAAATGGAAAGCGATTAACGTAAACTGTGCAGAGAAAATTTTGAAATACGACACAGTTCTGCATTTTATTGTGCCATTAACAACGAGACCTTGTGAAAAAAAAAAAGCACTAATCGATCAGGAGCCGCATAGGCTTTTGCGCAGAAGATTTGGCACCCCCCGGGTCAAATGACACGTAAGATTGATCGTCTAAATATAATCCCGCATATCCTGGTCAGGGCTCTGGAGACTATACCCGGAATTCGCAGAGTACAGAAGAAACTTGAATGGGCACCGGACCATCACAGGGCTGGGTAGGGATTGCATCTCTTCCCCCAACCTACTTGTGTAAAGTCCAACCTGGTCGGTAGGTCTTCTGCTAATTGTAATACATTTTGAAAACTGTCTTGGACTGTGGTGACACCGCGGTTAAGGTACAGGACTACTGACCTGAAGGGTCCATATCCCCGAACCAACAACTGCTTGAACTGTACATTGTAAGGTTGTATAAGTACATAAATATTCAGGTGAAGAACCAAAACAATGCACAGAAAGAAAGAAAGAAAGAAAACGAGTTAATTTGTGTGTTTACTTAAAAGCAATAGAAAGTAAAAGAGAAGAACAATAGTGCGGAAAAAGTGTGGCAGCGGAGTTAAACAGACTTATAGAACACCTCTATCTTCTCCAGTCATCTGTTCAAGCTCCCTCTCTCTCTCTCTCTCTCTCTCTGGAATCTGGAATGTGGGTTTGCCCTAAATATCCAAAACTCTTAACCTCCAGTTGCCCAAAAAAAGAGTGAGAGAGGAAGAAAAAGAGGTAATCAGGTTCACTTTCCGTCCTTAAATCTGCCACTGAATAAGATTAATCAGAAACAGTGAGAGCAAGAAAACCAGAGGGAGAGAGAGAGAGAGAGAGAGAGAGAGCGAGAGAGGGCTGCATTACATCAGACAGATGGTACAGAGACTCATATATCCAGCCTATATACAGACGGCTGTGTGTTACAGGAACTGTAGAGGTACAATTACTGACTCTGTGTCCATGTACAGGGGGTTTAAAAAGACAAGGACAAAGCCCAAACAGATGAAAGTGATCACTCATGCATGAACTAACGACACCAGAATGAAGAGCTGATCACGTCCTCAACCAAATGGGCCCCGACTTTCGAGCAACTTTTGTAGAAAAGTAGATAATTGGACAGCCATTATTCTGTTGTCTATACAAAGAGGAGCAATGAGACGACATCGAGAGGCCAGAGCCTTTACTACATCATCATCTATTACAAAACCTTCTTACAATTAATCAGCACTGGTTCACTAACGCGAGTGCCAAAGCCAATCAGTCATAATCTGAAGGTATAAAGTAACAAAGCTGAGTCCCATGTCCATCAGTATCACTAAAACCGATCGATGTGCAATCCCAGCTTTATCTGGTCTGGGTCTGTTTGGGGGTGGTGTCATGGGAGCGGGGGTCTATCCCCAAATTCACCGAGCCCAGCCTCAGACACAGGCAATCGTGCCTATATGTGATACCCAAGCTAGCTGAGAGACACCGCCAGGGCTCAAACCCAGGTCCCTGTGGTGGTGGGCGACCCCGTTAGACCATTTTGTCACTCAGGCTCCCATACAGTGAAAGAAATGCATTCCTAAAATGAATTGGAATGCACAACATTGGTAAAGTCATAAAGTGAAGTAATCAAATGACTATAATGAGTCATAATGCACGTACTAAAGAGATCAAATCACTAAATTAAGGAACAAAACCTCTTGATATTAACTAAAAGAATCGAATAAATAAAAGGAGTCTTATTGCCAATCACTAGGAAGAACCAAACAAGTAAAGTGATTCATCACGTCCATAATTCGTAACCTGAAATATCTGAGATAATATAATTGTGAAACCCCAACATTAAGCAGAGCATTCTGTTTTACCCCCATGTATCCTGGTCAGGGTCGTAGAGGGGGCTTATTGGTCAGAGGTAGGGGTGAGGTTTGCTGTGTGCCCAAACTGAATCACTCAAATGATTCATAACGGACATCATTAGTAATCTGAAAGAATCAAATAGCTGAAATGAACCATATATAAACTAAATGGATCAAGTCACCTAGGCGAATCATAATGGCCATCACTAGTAAACTGATTCATAAGGCACATTACTAGTAAGCCAAAAGACTCAAATAGCTGAAATGAACCACATACCTATTCAAATAAACTGAATGAATCATAATGCCCATCACTAGCAAACCGATCGAGTCAAATCAGTAAAGTGACTCATAATGTACATCAATATAACCTGAATGAGCCAAACAACTAAAGTGAGTCATACTGAACATGACTAGCAAACTCAAAGAATCAATTTAGAAAATGAGTCTTTTTGAACTGCTACTAAAATGTCATCACATTGCATCTAAACGCTCCTATATAGAGCAATAACTGCCCTATTAGCAAACATAAACAACAGTATTGATGTTTAGGAACGCCGTTTAGATTCTGCCTGATGGTCTGATACTTTCAGCTTTTCACCTGAGTAGTTTGTAATTGAATCCTAATTTACCAAACGTCCAAATTCTTCCTTTATGACGTAAAGTAGCAAGACAGCTCAGACCAGCAATAAAAAGTGCCAGTCTAACACTGGTACACACACACACACCTCCTTAATGAGTTATTTCCAGAGTCAATAACACAAAACATTTTCAGAGAGGAAGTGATGCAAGTCTACTTTCTACAGGCTTGTAATAACACCAAATTTTTGGTTCCATCTGAAATGTCCTTAAATGCATGTATAGAACCACATTTGGTTTTCATTTGAGGAGTGGCTTGGCCTCAGCCACCCAAAAAGCCAGGCTAAAGTTTCAGAATTATTTTTCCCCCCGTTTCTGCTGCTGCAGGATTTGAACTCCATCCCGAGGGGCCGATTCAGCAGGAGCGTCGCTGTGGTACGCATTTTTCTTTTCAGTCTCTCTAAAGAAAATTTTCTATTCACCAGGACTTAAAGGGTCAGCTGAATTTAACGGTCATTTATTGCCCTCTGAGCCGAAGCCGGTGGCACAAAACAAGACCACCCGGCTCTAAATCTACCCCGAAAAACTCAAATCCAGTGTAATTACTCCGCACTCTGTGGGGGACAGGTATCAAAAAGAGGCTAAACCACTCGTATCCTTTCCATCCTCCGACCCCTCCCTTTTTCTTTCTGGACTGAAACCCGAACTGAGAAAAACATATGACTGTCTACCATCCAACTCCCCCGACTGGGACACAATTTATGTAAGTAATCAGTAAAGTTGCCTGACGTCTTGATTTGTGGAATTCGCACCAGCTGATAAGGGGGTTCAGACAGGAACTCGACGAAACACAGGATACACACACACTTCCCTCTCGAAGACAAAACCCAGCAAGAGCCTCAGCGAACCAGTTATAGCCTGAGCACCTTTTTTTTCCTTTTTTTTCTGAGCTGGAACAATAAGGAACCCTTGCCAAAAACACAAAATCCCACTTACAACAAGCATGACTTACTCGAGTGCAAGGTTATTTACATTTAACACAACCCAGATCACTCTCTCAGAGAACAAAGGACATAAAGCAGGAATTTAATTAATGCATATACAAAAGTGTGTGTTTTAACTCGTGCAGTCTGGCCGCCAGTTTTTCCATCAAAAAAAAAAACTTGATCCAGGTCCACCTAAAACCAGGCCAATGACTTCAGCACATGTTGCAGAACAGCACTGATTTCTCATTTTCTTGAAGCGTTTCTCACAGATTTACACCCCAAAAAACTTCTGTCAGCGAAAAACAAAGCATAACCAAACAACGCAGACGCAGGTGAGCCATCAGCCATTACTCACCTCAGCTCGTTGGGTTCGAGGCTGGCTGGTCGCCGTCTCTATGGCGTAGACTTCTAGAAGGTACAAGTCAGCCCCTTGCTCCCTATCCAGCTCCGTGGCCGTTTGGATCATGCCCGTGTGGCGGCCGATGGTGAAAAGGCGTCCGACAGTTTTCCCGCCGCTCCGGACGGCCACGATGAAATACTCCACTTTGGTCGCAGATCCACGAGGGCTGGACGCGTCCAGAGAGATGACTTTAGTGCCCGGGGGTTGACCTTCCTTCAAAATGGTGATGTATTTCGGTTGGGAGAAAACAGGCCCATCCACGCCTTGAAGGATGATAGTCAATTCGGTTCGGGACGTTTTGCGCTCGGTTCCATGGTCAGTGGCAGAGACGATGAGGGTATACATGAGTTTTGATGGAACGAGCTGGGTCGCCAGCCGGATGTCCCCACTGTACCTGTCCATGATGAAGGTATCGGCGTCACCTTTGACGAGCTCGTATTCCACTTCTCCGTTCGCACCCTCGTCAGGATCGTAGGCGACGACGGTGGTCAGGATCGAACCGATCACGATGTTAGGTTCGGCCACCAAGGCGTTCTGCGAAACGAAGTTGGGCACATTGTCGTTTTGGTCTGTAACCCATATCGTGACGTTCTTCAACGCAAAGCGGCGGAACTCCACAGGGAATGCCTGATCAGTCGCTTTGATGGTCAGCTCGAAAATGTTGGAGAACTCTCTGTCAACCTCGCTGTTTGTCAGGACGATTCCAGAGGTCGGGTCGATGCGGAAGTGACTTCCCCTTGGCGTTTGCTGGACTATGGAGTACTCAAGCAGCCCGTTTATGTCTGCATCTGTGTCATGGGCTGTGATCGTCATGATCGAGGTGGACAGGGGAAGGTTTTCGGGGATTGACTTAAAAATATCCCCCGGTGCGAAAACCGGACTGTTGTCGTTAAAATCCCGGACTTGAATGACAAGAGGAATGGAGGAGGATCTAGCAGGCCTGCCATTGTCCTTTGCAGTAATATTAAGTTTGTAGAGAGACTGGGTTTCGTAGTCTAGCTTTCGCACCAGGAAGATGCTCCCAGTACTGGGACTGATACTGAACGTGCCGTGATTGTTGCTAGCCGTGATGCTGTAGGTTATATCCGCATTAGAACCTGAATCTGCGTCCGTCGCTGTGATGGACGCCACTAGTTCTCCAATCCGCATGTTTTCGAGAATGTCTACTGTCATGGTAGACTTAGGAAAAGCCGGGACATTATCGTTCTCGTCCAGCACGCTAATGGTTAGCAGGCAAGAAGAGGATAGTGGGACTGCTCCAGAATCTTCGGCGATGATCTTCAGAGAGTACGAAGGTGTCGTTTCAAAGTCCAACTTTCCCACGAGCGTGACCTGACCCAAAGCGCTATCGATGCTGAACTGGTGTTCCTTGTTGCCCTCCATGAGGCGATAGCGAACCTGCCCATTTTTGTTCTCGTCCACGTCAGAGGCAGACACCCTCAGTAACTGGGTCATATTTGGTGCCAGCTCTGAGATGGAAGCCTGGTAGATGTCCTTGGTGAACTTGGGCACGTTGTCATTGATGTCCTGGATGTAGACTTGCACCTTGGCTTGATCTTTTAGAGGCTTGGGAAGTCCTTGATCAGACGAAACGACCATGAAGGTGAAAACAGCCGTGCCTCGCTGCCTCATCAGAGATTCCCTGTCCAGTTGCAGAGTGCTGGTCAATTCCCCCGTGATAGCGTTAAGCTCAAAGTTTGACTGTGGAGTTTCGAAGGAGTACCTCACCTCACTGTTTGGACCAAAGTCTTTGTCTTCGGCAAAAACCCGTCCAACCAGAGATCCTCGCGGCTGCTCTTCATTGAAGCGGAATACGTAATTGGTGCTGTTAAACAATGGACGGTTGTCGTTGACGTCGTCCAGGATGACAGTCACATTAACGCTAGCGCTCAGCGGCTCCACCGCTCTGTCCCGGGCCATTAGGAACAGGCTGTACCTATCTTGCACCTCTCTGTCCAGTTCTGTCTTAATGTACAACTGCCCATCGGGGAAAATTCCAAAAACGTCATTGGTGTTCCCACTTTTAATTTCATACACGATTTCCCCGTTCAAACCAGAGTCTTTATCGGTGGCCTCCACCTTAAAGAAACGGCTGTTTACTGGCTCGGACTCCAGGATGATGACCTCATACGAGAGCTGATCAAATATGGGAGCGTTGTCGTTGACATCGTACACGCTGACGGTCAAGACAAGAGTGGAGGTGCGCTGGGGAACGCCTAGGTCAGAGGCCATGACTTCAACCTGGTAGGAGTTGGTGGTGACCTCCAGAGGCCCGGTAAGCGTGATCAGGCCATGCTTCTCGTGTATATGGAACAGTCCTTTGGGGTTTTGTTGGAGGCTGTACGTGATCATGCCGTTAGTGCCTTCGTCCGGGTCGAAAGCCTTCGCCTGAAAGATGTGATGGCCTGTTTTCCAGTTCTCCACTGCACTCACGTGCTCCGTGGTATGGAGGAAATGTGGCGCGTTGTCATTTAGATCCTTCACTGTAATGTTGACTAAGGTTTCTCCGGTAACGTCCCCTCCTCTGGCGACCACCTTCAACTGATAAAACGCCTGCTCTTCCCTGTCAATCACCCCGGTCGCTAGTATGTGACCGGTCGCGCTATTGACAGCAAAAAGGCCTTTTTGGTCACCGGATGCTATCAGATACGTAATATTAGTGTTCAGGTCAACGGTAGTGGCGGAGACCGTACCCACCACTGTATTAGGAGCTACGTTTTCAAACATCACAAAGCTGTAGCCCTTCTGACTAAAAGTCGGAGGATTATCCTGAGTGTCTATCACGTTGACGGTAACGATGGCTTGTATTTGTGACTTCAGTTCCCCTGCGTCCGTCGCAGAAACCTTAAGCTGGTAGCTCGTTTTCTCTTCCCTGTCCAAAAGCACCAGCGTTGTGATTTTGCCGGTGTTGGCATTAATGTGAAACTTGTACATCTCTCCGGCGGTGATGGAGTATCGCACTGTGCCGTTTCGGCCCAGGTCAGGGTCGGAGGCTGACACGGTCGTGACGTAAGATCCAGGAGGCTCGTTCTCTTTAATGTTTGCAAAATACTGGACAGGGTAAAACACCGGCTTGTTATCGTTTATGTCTTTCAGCGTGACGTCAACTTTGGCGACGGAGTGTAAAGGCGGAGAACCTCCATCGGCAGCTTTGACAAAGAGCAAATAGTTAGCCCGTTCTTCTCTATCTAGCTCAGCAGCAGTGCTTAACTTCCCGGTTACAGCGTCTAACCGGAACAGCTTCTGGATGCTCGGAGGCGTTTCTGGGTCAAACGTGAATCGCACCGTACCGTTGGCGCCGAGATCGGCGTCCAGAGCAGACAGCTGCAGAAGTTCGCTACCAGCTGGCGAATGCTCGACTGGCGATACGTGATAAGTGGTTTGTGTGAATTTCGGGACCTGATCATTCACGTCAGTGATGTTCACGATCAATGTAGTGTACGATAACTTGGGCTGTAGGCCTTGGTCTTTGGCGCTGATGTTCAGTACGATCTCCGACGCGGTTTCCCTATCAAGCGCGGCGGCGCTGGTGACCAGGCCGCTGTTCTCGCTAATGGTGAACCAACCCAAACTGTTCCCAGTCACTATCGAATAGCGAAGGTTGGCGTTCTGACCAGAGTCGCCGTCGGTCGCCGATACGCCTTTAACGTAGCTGCCTTTGGGAATGTCCTCGCTAATGTCGACCCTATACACCGCCTGCTGGAAGATGGGAGGATGGTCATTAATATCGTTCACAAAGATGACCAGGCTAGCGAAGGAGGACCGAGCCACAGGTCTGCCATTATCAGAGACGGATACGGTCAAGTTATAGGAGGATATGCGCTCTCTGTCTAGCACGCTCGCCACTTTGATTAAGCTCAGATTGGGGACCGGGGAAGTGTGCACTTCAAAGTGGCTCTGTTCGTTCCCACCCAGGATTGAAACGGATATGTTACCGTTGGCTGAGGAGGAATCGGAATCGGAAACGGTTAACAGGGCTACTACAGTTCCGATCTGTGCGTTTTCATCGACGGAGGCGAATTTGGAAGTGGTGGGGAAGTACCGAAATTTAACTACAGGATCGTTATCGTTCACATCGAGGAGTTTGATCGTGGCCTCTGTCCTTCCGGAAAGTGAAGGCATGCCATTATCCGTGGCATGTATGGTGAATGAATACTCCTTCTTGCTTTCGTAATCTAAAGACTCCTTAATGATGATCGTACCGGCTTTAGGGTCTATTTGGAACGGTGTTCCTTCATCTAAAAAGTACCTAATATCTGCGTTGGCCCCTTCATCCTGATCAGTGGCTGTAACCTGCAAAACGCTGGACCCTATGGCGGCGTCTTCCAACACGCTCGTTTGGTACTGATCCAGTTCAAACATGGGCGGGTTGTCGTTCACGTCCTGGACGGTGACGTTCACCTGGAGGTAGCCATATTTCTTAGGTTCCGCTTTGTCTTGGACCTTGACGAGAAGCTGGTAGAAAGACGTGAGCTCCCTGTCCAAGCCGCCAGCGGTCACCAGGTGCAAAAAGGCTCCCTCTCCACTGGGGTTGACTGTAATATCCAGGCGAAACGTTCCCTTGTCGTTGCCGCTAACGATCCGGTAGGTATTGTGATCCACTCCGTTGACACCAATGTCTGCATCCGTGGCGGTATCCAGGATGACCTGCCGGCCCTTTGCGGCGTCCTCTCGGAACGACACCGCGATGGTGGCGTCAGGGAAGGCTGGAGCATTGTCGTTGACATCCAAGACCACGATCCGGACCTCCGTAGGATAAGTGGGTTGGCTGGAGAGCACCACGACGTTGATGATGTCACTCTGCAGGGTCTCGCGGTCAATCACCGATGACGTACGTATGACGCCGGTCGTGCCATTGATGGTGAACAACTTTTGGCTCTCGCCGAAGCGGTACGTGAAGCCCGGTTTGGTCTCCACCGTACCCACGTAGGTCCCAACCGGCTGCTCCTCTAGCACGTGAAACTCGTGACGAACTTGGCTGGACGAGGAACTTTGCCACAAAGTCCACAAGATCAACAAAAGCAGGTGAAACGTAGACCTACCTGAAGGCTCCATGTTCAAAGTGCCAGTCCGACTCTCCTGGAAAGAAATGCATCCACTCCAAAGTGAGAAAAACAGGTAGGAACAAAAAAAACTTTCAGGCATCCAGTGCTGAGCTTTGCATGTATCTCTCTTCCACTTCGAGCGGTGCACAGATCCTTCTTTGTGTCTTTAGTACAGCGTGCAGAAGAAATAAAGTCCCGTGACAGAAATGCATTAATCCCTCAGGTGCAAAAATGCATCAGCTGCAACAGGCATGCATGCACAAACCCCCAAAAGCAACAGGTAAAGAGCTGCATCGGCTCAGAACGCCCTAAACGCGGTGAGATGCAGTCGAACCCTGTGCTGGAGAGCTCGTGCACGTCTCCGTCTCTCTGTCCTGCTCATAATGCCAAGGATGGAAAAGTTTCCATTGTGTAGCAAAAAAAAAAGTTCCAGCTACTCGAAGTGAAGCAGAAAAATCCTCCAAACTACACAAAGCCCGCTCAGAAGTGGCTGTAGAACTCGCCGTGAGGCTGGAAGAAGTTGGATTTAGTGCAGTAAAGTGAAGTGCGCTGCTCAAGTTCAGTGCGCGAGAATAACGGAGCTCAAACTTCACTCCTGTCTCCCAGAACAAAGCCCTGCGCTCCGGAGCCCCGCCCACATCCAGCCTCATTGGATAACGCGGACTGATCCCGCCTTACTCCGACTCACTGATTGGTCAATGGAAGCCCCATTCAAGTCATCAGCAGGTAAAGCTCCCGTTATTCCCTATGATAATAAAGAACCAAGACATTAACTAGAGAAACTATAGATTTATTACTAATAATTACTAATAATATCAATCAGACCTGTAGTAGTTTAAGTAATCAAATAGGATTATTTACTATCGGCCACTACCATTTATTTATTTATTTCATATGGATACTTATTGCATCGTTATATGATAATAAATACTCAGCACATTCAGTACTTGTTAAGAAATATGCATATGTAGCAATAGAGTGAAAATTAATTCTGTTTTAATTACCGTATTATATTGTTTAGAAACAGAATTTAGAAATACATTTATTTGTTCATTTAATAAAGTATAATTTATTTAGAAAAAAATATGTATTTATTTATTTATGTAGTTATTTATTTATTTCACATAGCAGAATTTACTCAAAATATATTTATATATTTATCTTTTCATTTCATAACTGAAATTCACTTATTCAGTTATTTATTTTATAACAAAGGACCCCGAAATTATGTATTTATTTCTTAAAAGAGAATTTACTCAACATGTATTTATCTCTTTATCTATCTATTTATTTATTTGTTTAACTATTTATTTCATAAAAGAAAGTTTACTCAGAAATTTACATAAGAGAATTTAATACAATATAGTTTTTTTTTTACATCATATGTAAAGGAATGTACTCAAAATGTATTAACATTTATTTATACTTATTTATTTATATATGTATTTACTCCTTCATTTATTTCAAAACAGGGAATTTTACTCAGTTTATTTATATGTCATTTTAGTTTATTTATTTACTTATTTGTTTGTTTCACTTCATGTAGAGGAATTTTACTTATTAATTTTTATATTTATTTACTTCTTTATTACTATATATAAGAAAGTTTTCGTAGAATGCATTTTTTATTAATTGAACATAAGGAAAGTTACCCATCATTTATTCACGTAATTAATTATTTATTTAATATAGGATGTTTTATGCTGCATAATTTTTTTTTATATATCATGCAGCATTATTTGCTTTTCTAATAAACAGGACACGTTTTGCATATGCATATTTGTGGTTGTATATACATGTTGATTGTGTTTTAACACACAACATTGTGTTTTAATATTTGTTAATTAAGTGTACATGCATTAGATTTTCCCACCCCTAACCTCAGTGTTTATATATTTAATTGTATTATTTAATACTAATTGCTATTCACCCATGTGTTTATTTTTCACAGCAGCAGTTCTACACCGACTAAGCTACTTAACGCCAGTGATTATTTGAGGTCATTTTCATTATTTATTTAGCTTTATAATGTTCTTTCAGAAAGGACTCACCTGTGACGCAAATCAAACCTGATAAATCGCTTTCTAATCGTGTGCTGATGAAACGCAGCTGCTGAGCTGCAGAGGTTCGAATCAGTGCAGGAATATTCCGTGTGCATTTTATAGGTCCGCTCTGCCATCTAGTGGTCGTTAAAAATATTGAACGATCTGACGTTACAAAAACTTTAGAATATAACTTTATTTTGAAAAAACAAAACAAAAACAAAAACAGCAAGAGCCAAGGTTTTGTTTTAGGTTACTGAAGTTAGGGTTAGGTGTAGGTCTAGCATTAGCGTCACTAATATAATGTCCAAGAAAAGTCCCTATAATTATACAAAATAAAAAAGCTAACGGCTGTGTGTGTGTGTGTGTGTGTGTGTGTGTGTGTGTGTGTGTGTGTGTGTGTGTGTGTGTGTGTGTGTGTGTGTGTGTGTGGTTTGTGGTGTGTGTGTTGTGGTGTGTGTGTGTGAGTGAGTGAAAAAAAAAAATTGAGTGAGTGAGTGAAAGCGTCAGTTAAGACGCGTGTAGCCAATTATCTTGTCCAAACAAACGTTGCTATGCTAACACAGTGTGACGGTTAATGTCCGTTCTTAATACTTAAATTTGTGGCGTTTTTAACGTTTATTTAATCGCTTTAGGATAGGGAATCCTAAACCTGGTAACATGTTTTAGTGTTGGAAATGTAAAGATAGATGGGAAAGAAATAATATATTTAAAAACACTTTATAACATTTACCTCAGTTATTCAAAATCGCCTCAGAGAAACTGTAGCTGTGATATCAGAAGGCATAGCCCGAGCTGGGCACAAACGATTTAATGAGTAATGATTAATGATTTAATAAACAAGTAAATACACGGTGACAAAAACCCTGTATTCAGGTGGGCCCAGCAATCCAGGTATCTTCTCCATCTGTCCTCCATACACCAGACATTTGGTATATTCTCTGTGCCAGATCTTCTGGCTCTTCTTGTTCCGTGCAGCGCCGGGGAATTATCCCTGTTTGTAATTTTTGGGTGTAGACAAACTGTGACTTTATAGTGTAAATGAGTTTGGCGTAATCAGGGTTTTGGTTCTCTCTGTACAGGATGATCATTGTCCATGCTAATCAGACATGTGCCACAGATGTGGTGGATAGTCGTTAGGTTAAAAATACTCTTTTAACTTTCTCTTTCATTAGCAACTATGCAAGCGTATCTTGTTTATCCATTCTCCCTCTGTCTGGCCTAAGTGTTGCTTCCTCTGTCCCTGCCTTTCCGTCTGGTGTGGTCTAGGATTTAAGTGATTTGATCTGGTTCCTATGGATGCTGAAACTCAGGCTTCTTTCTAAATAAAACATACACACAGTTTTAACATGTATGGCAGTTCCTGAGGACTTTGGTTTGATCCCCGGGTGGGGCTTGCAACCTGAAGATTGGGAGGTGCAGTAACGAGTGGCACTACTGTGATGTAGTGCCACCCTGTTCACTCTGTAAATCTGCCAGTGCGATGGTAAAACAGGACGCTTCAGAATGACCCTAACCAAGAAGATAGGAAGCAAACTGAGACTATACTGTAAAATGTTATATACTATATAGACAAAAGTTTGTGGACACCCAAGTTGACATCCAAAGCACTAAGATTAATATGGAGTTTGTTGAAAGTGCTTTCAACTGGTTTTTGGCGTATGACTTTGAGGTCTGCTTCTGATGTCAGACAATAAGCCCTGGCTCACTTCAAATCAGAGAAAGTGGGGACAGTATGGAAAATGCAAATTGAAAACAAGTGCAGTCTTCTTTACATTTACTTTGACTTTTATTTAATTTCAGACAGTATTAACCCATGATATTTCATGTTTTTTTTCTGGTCAACTTCATTTCATTTGTTAATAAACATCTGCATTTCAGACCTGCAACATGTTCCAAATACATTGGGACAGGGCCGTTTCGGGCTAGTAATGCGGTAAAAAAACTAAATGATGATGTGATTTCAAACAGGTCATGATGTCAATAGGTGATTATAATCATGATTTTGTACAAAAGAGGCCACAAAACTCTATGAGGAACAAAGATGAGCAGAGGATCTCCAGTTTGTCAACAATTGTGAGGGAAAATTACTGAAATGCTTAAAAACAATGTTCCCCAAAACAGATTGGGAGGGATTTACATACTTCTTCTTCTACAGTGGATAATGTCATTAAGCAATTCTAGGAATATGGAGGAATTTCAGAGTAAAGGGCACTGAACTGAAGAGCCTAAACTGAACACAAGGCAGAAACCAAACCTAGAAAGGGTGCCAATCCATCGCATCATCACTTTAGAGGCACCGACTGACCTAAGGCATGTGTGGGATCTGAAAGGGAGCAGCTGGAGGAAACCCAAGCAAAACATGGAGAACATACAAACTCCACACACAAGGGATCAAACTAGGGACCTCAGGAATCCGTGAGGTGACAGAGCTAACCGCTGCTCCATTGTACATCCCCACCCCATTCCCCCCACTATAATATTCGTAATACGCATAAACGTGACAGCTGTGGTTCAAATATAAACTGACCCTGAGCTGACAGAGAGGATTAAATATAAACACGTCAGAGTCATCGAGAATAAAAATGTTGTTTGCAGCGCACAGGAAACGAGCGGCGAATAGATTTACAGCCCATCGATTTGAGCGTCAGTGCTGCGAGTTCACTCAGGGTTATGCTAACAGGCCGTCAGGAACATAAGACAGAAGTGAAGGGGACATAGTTTCTTTATTAGCACTGAAGAGCCCCTTTCAGAACGGCCAGCCTGGTACTTAAACCATTAGCTTCATCTGATTAGCTGTGTTTGGATAAGACACATTTAGGGTTTAAATAATAATATTTCAATTTGCCCCTGAAATTCCCCCTCTCTCACACACACACACACACACACACACACACACACACACATACATGAACACACTACTAACTTCTGTTCCCTAACCGACGCTTCTCTCTGCTCACACACACAGCAGGAAGTCAGTATTAATCAGTGAGTGAGGACAGATTCAGTGCAGCTACACACATGCATTAGTCTGCATTAGTGTATATACATTCAGGCACGCTACCAAGAACCATTTCAGTGCAATAAATTCCCAAACACTAATACAACCTTAGTCGATTTATGTTCCTCAAACAAGATTCTGTGGTCCTTAAACTAAACGTCTAGACCTCTGGACCAGACTGTAGCATTTGAAGTCATTAGTAGTGAATAGTGAACTTATAAACGGAGAGAATTATTTCCTAGCAGGAATTGGATAATGACTGAGACGTTTATAGAAATTTTTAAATGTGCAGTCCGTAATGAAAGCTTTTTTGTCCTAATATGCAAAATTACATTTTACATGTTTCCAGGTCTCAGGACTTGTTAATGGTGCCGTGTAGAAATGTGTAATGTTCAGGTTTGCTCCTGCAGAGGCTGTGCAAATCAACAAAACCTCAGAAAAACACTGAGATTCAAACAACAGTCTCTGAATAAAAGGAAGTGGTGGATTCATACTGATTGATTAGGCTAATACTTAAGAAATTAATCTCAACGTTTAGGTGTATGAACATTTAAGTTAATGGATGGGTATAAATACAGATGGAGGAATGAACAGATGAAAATGTAGATAGGAGATAGATGGATGGACATACTGGCAGATGGGCATTTGTCTGGAAGGATGATTGAATTGATGGACTTACAGCCTTTTTGATCCTTTAAATGATAGAACATGAATGGACAGAGGATGATCTGGAAGTATAGATAAGTGGCTGCACAAGTGAATACAGGTGTTAAACGTTCACATTACGTTCTGTGAAACAGGTCGCTGACCATAATGGATGTTGCCTGGACCTTGCCAAAGTCACATAGTAGTTTAGCTACTTTGCACATAGTGTTTTAATTTAACTGTACAATACAGCAATTATCTTTGTGTCTTTTCTGTCAAAAGGTGTTTTGCAAGTTTGCGAGTACTAGTTTTCTGTCATTCAGACATGAATTAGATGTATATAAGACAGATTTTGGTTACTATTATAAGGTCCATGGGCATGAAGGCGAATCAGATGGACGTTAAACAGCGCATACCTGTACAGATTGTATGATTTGTAAGCACTCCATTATAACTGCAGACTCATTCGGATCTTTGGACCTGTGCTGAAATTTGATTTAGAAATGCAAAGTACAAGGTGATTCCACGATTTCACCGCCCCATTGAATGATTCCATGATTTTTTTCCTCGATTTCTTTCCTTGGCCTGGAATTAAATATGCCATTAATTAAAAGAAATACATTTTACTTTGTGGTATTCCATCATTTTTACGAGGGGTAGCAGACAAATTGGCGTTTAGACGGTTAGATGACCAATCATATAACTTCCTGTAAACATCTTGTAGTTGTGTGTATACATTCCTGGGCAGACTGATGGACAGATGATAGACAGACGGTACAATTAGATGACTAATTGGTCTGTTAAGGAGAATATAGAGTGAAGGATAGCTGCAACAACAAGCCTCCTACGACAGATGGCGCCACTAATCCACAAATTAGGTAATAAACTAGCCAAACGAAGTATGGTCCAACTCTGTTAAGATCGGTTCTCTGTTATGCATTTTTGAAGAAAATCTTAATAAAGGTTCAAAACTTGTATCTTTATCTATATTCCTGTTGTACATCAATTGATATTTCCAACCGTAGCCTGTGTATATATTTTTCTCTACTCAGCCATCATTAATATGCCTACATATATCGGTTACCAAGTCCATCTGTCTGTCTGTCTGTCTGTCTGTCTATCTATTCCATGATCTCATATAATATAATTAATGACCTCACTCTAATTAAACTTATTTATTCATCTGTTCCTTCAGCCGTTCAGTAATCAGTGAACACATGGCTTTTAATGGTCGACTGGTTTCTCCTTAAGCAGCCGATTTCTGAAAACAGACTAATTAGTTAAAAATAGTCTGATTTCATTCGCTCTGTTTCTAATGCAAACACACATACATACACCTACATACCTCCACTCAATAAAGTTAAACACTGATGAAGGGTAGAGTGGAAAAAAGTCAGAATCTAAAGTTTTCAGACATAAACTTTATAACAAACATTAAATAGAAAAAAAACAAACGAATAAAGATAACCTTAAGGTGGAAAGCTCTGCTGGAAATATGAGAAAGAAATGAAGAGGTCCTGTAATGAAAGCTGTAATAAATAAAGCTGTGAAAAAAGTTATCATTTCTTAAGTACGGAAATAGAAACAGCCCGGTGTAAGGATGGGAGGAGAAGAAAATGAAAAATGATAGGGAGAAACAGCTTATCTTTCCCCTAACAGATATTCGATATTACATTTCATTATATGAGAATATGAGAGGGCCTAATCCATGGCCTTGAGGCACTCCACTTCAGATGTTTAACATTTTTCAAAAACCACAGTGAACAAAAGACGACATTGTTGATCCTGCTCTATCCAGGTCAAAACGACTCTTTTCAGTGACTAATAACAGCTAACAATGCTTTTCTTTAACAAATATTTAAAAACCTTTAATGTTTTAAATGTGTGACTTCACATCACATGACAAGATATATCAGGCATGAAGACAAGAATATTATTTCCATTTTATTATTATTGTTTTATTTACATTTATCCAAGACCCAAACGAACAGTTTGTGACTGCAGAACTGTAAAATTTAAAGAAAACTTTCTTCATGTGCTGTGTTCAAAATAACTCTTTCCTCCCTGTGACCTAATGTGGAAATCAAGTGCTATGTGTAGCACACTAGCATGTAGGTACAAAGTTTCATGCATTGTTTTTCACAACATTCCATCCACAACATCTTAACGTTTACTTTATTTCCTGATCATTTTTCTGAGTTTAACTTAAGTAACATGTCTCTAATTCTCTGTATAATAAAACAAGAAGATTTATTAGCGCTTAATGCTGTAAGGGCAAATACAGTGGGATATTAGTTGTGTGGAGCCTTATATTATGTTATCTTATGTGTGGAGCCAACACATCTGAGGAAAATGTTGATTTTTCTGATCATTTTCTTACTTTCACAGTCACTATAGCTTCCCACTGTACACAGACCTCAGCTCAAAGCAGCCTCTGTCGTGACAAAGCACACACCCGAGCCCAATTTTCCCATTTTAAATAAATATAATTACCATAACAACTAAAAATACTATCTAAAAACACAATGTACTACGATAGAATCTAGAAGCCCAGGGTCAGTGGAACAAATGAGCTCTGAAACGAAACCCTTTCCTCCTACTTAGCAAGAAGAAAAACATCAACTCCATTAGCCGCAGGAAGTTAGCTCTGGCAGACCCACCAGTGATGGTGTAGGAGCAAATGTGATAAATGTTCTGCAATTTTTAACCCAGATCCTAGCTCCGTTACGCTAGCTGACATTTTTTCTCCATTCCTCACACAAATGGAATCGATGTCTCTTTTTTACCACCAGGGATTAAGTGGATAAAAGTCTAAACTGTAAAAGCAGAGCTGGGGTTTTCTGGTTCGTACACACAGTCTCGTCTCGTCGCGTCTGCGTGCTATTAAGTGAGACTGATGAAATATGTGAGCGAACGTGCAGGAGCCCACTGGCCTTTAAACGCAGAGTATATTTAGCAGCGCTTTACACTGTAATGTGATAGCAATGCGCACAGATTTTTGGCTGATTTCTTGCTGACAGGGTTTCGGCGGTTGATGGAGTGATGCAGGACGCTGGAATGAGAGTAGGTATGTGTGAGGAACTGTTTTTAGTTTAGCAATTATCAGTACCAGCACTAAAACAATTCACTTTACCATTCCATGTCTATCCCAGAGAACACAGTGTGTAATTGCATGCAGTGGTCATTGTTACAGCGCTGGGGTTGATCCCCTGACAGACCTCAGCTCCCTCAGTGGTGGACTTTTTTAGAACATTGCACCACGCAAGCACCTTGTAAGTTTTATATATTTCACCCGTTTCAATGCCTGCTTATCTTCGTCAAGGATGGGAGGACGTCCAGAGCCTATCCCAGAACTTGCCAGTCTTAATGGTGGTGTAGGGTGGTGGGGTAACCAGTTACTGCCTCTCCATGTGAGTGCCCCTAGTTCCAGTTTTGTATGTTCTAGTTCTACTTAGTTCCAGTATCCTATGGAGCATTTTAATGTGCTAACAATCAGCAATTTGAAATCTCCGTCTAAGAAATGAAATGTGTATACTGGCACAGTTTAGCAGCTATAGATGGCCTTCCAAATGGCATCTTGCCTCTACCCACGCCCTTCGCTTCCATCTTATCAGTTTATAACACACACTTTTACTTTGTTTCAGGAGGACATTTATACACTTACACTTACAGCTCTTGCTCTTGTTGGGTAACCTTGCACACGAGCGCACATACACAAACATGCCTGGTACTACTCATGAGGAATGGGATGCATGATAGGTGAACACTGTAGAGATGAAACCCCGTGCAATGGGCAACACAACTGCAGCCCTGTGCAAAAGTCTTAAGCCAACATTAGATTATCTGCAGCTTCTATAGGCTACAGTGGGAAGTATTTAGTGTGATCTCCCCTTGGTTGGACTGAAGATCAGTGGAAAAGAGGATTATGGAGTGACAAATCAAAGTCTGAAATTTTTGGATCCAATCATCTACAATATATTATAAGTTATATGGTCATTATACCATTGCTAAAACAGCATATCTAATGGTGCAAGCCTTTTGCACAGTACTGTGTGTATTAACTGATGTCATTGAAGTAGGCGGGGCTTTAAGTATACAGGAACGAGTAATATTCATTATCAGAATCATTTTCTGTCACAGCATTCAGTACATTCTGATAGCTGGGATCGATTGTATTATTGTAAGAGAACACGCTGGAGAGTACAAACGAAATGTTGAACACACAACTGATAATCTGTGTGTTGAACCGCAGTGGGGAGTCCACAAGAGAATCCGTTACCCTGAAGGATCCACAGAGATTATGGATTGAGGAGTGCTACTGCTGTCAGTCCTAAAATCAGGAGTGTGTGTTCTAAGCTGATCGCTACACACAATTTAATGCTGCCTGTCTCAAACCTGTCTCTGTGACGTTTGTTTTCATGATTATTAACTGCGTGTGTGTTTCTATGTGCATGTTTGTCACTGTATGCTTCCATTAATCATAAGCTAGTGTGGAGCAGTACAGGTGCAGAGTGTTTACTGAACTCTCTCTCTCACACACTCACACACACACACACACACACACACACACACACACACACACACACATAGACACACAAGATAACAACAATAAAACTGTTAACGTGGAGACAAAAAGTAATCATCGTCATAATAGTACATTATCTCTAATATATTAGGCTACATATTATTGTGTTTTTATCTTAATTATTATGTTTTTTAAATATGTTCTCTTAATATTTATATAGCTTCTGATTAGTTAAACTATTAATATAAACGTATTAATTAGGTAACTTAGTTTAATTCTTACATATCATCTAAGCCACCCCTGGGAAGTCAGGTCCCTTTTTGAGTCTTGGTCCTCCCAAGGTTTCTTCCTTATAACCTCCTTATATTGGTAGTTTTTCCTTTAAACTGTCACACTAGGCTTTGCTCAGTTTGGGATTACTTTGTAATAATTCAGTAAATGCCACAACACTTCGCAGTTACACTCTGTTTATTTGTCGGAAGCTGCTGTCACACAATAATGAGCAAAGCCTTAAAGGTTAGTATCCGAAATCGTCTAGAGTTGTGTTCCCTATAGGCTAATAGTGATACATAGGGTATGTAGAATGTAGGGAAGAGTAATTAGGACCATTTTGGACACAGCCCTTAACCATGGGTGTCAAACATAGTCCAGTAATGACACACCAGTACCTTTGTAGCTCAAGTTCCTGTATATTCAACTAAGGAACTGTTCTGTAAAGTGGTACTGAGCTACTAGAGAGAAATGCTAATGACTATTAATGATGTGTATTCATTGATTCATTTACCGCATATAGACTACACAGCCAAAAGTTTGTGGACACCCAAAATCTACATGCAAAAACATTAAGTTTGGTGTTTCTTCCTTTGCTGTTACAACAGCCTTCGTTCTCCTGAAAAGGTTTTCCACTAGAATTTGGACCCTGACGTTTGACAACAAGCCCTAGCTGTACCTCACAGGACACACTGCATGTGCAAGCCAGCCAAGCTCTCCAATTCATGGACTACGGGCTGGTTTAGGAGGGCAGGGCAGGGCAGAATGTTGATGAACTGTCTTGTTGGAGGTGGAAACCTCTTGACAGTGAGTGTGACTAAAATAACTGATCATGCAGATCATGTAGAAGGTGTGTCTACATATTTTTGGCCAGGTTGTGGATAATTTGTGTGTCTGACCTTATCTGGCTTACTGTTTACTCCTTTGTCTGATAGTCTTCTAATAAAATGCAGTGTAATAAGTGTAAGGATGAGTGATGGCCCTGGCCCCTCCCATCTCATGAGTAATAATGACAGAATGAATAATTAATGAGGGGCTGATCCAGCAATTTGGGTTGATCTGTGGGCTCAGTGAAAACCTGTGTGTGTGTGTGTGTGTGTGTGTGTGTGTGTGTAGGCCACCATTTAAAGATCTCTAAACAGCACCATTATTGGTGCTGATAGATGGGAGCTGAGTGTGTGGTGTGTGTTTGCTGACTGACAGATGGAGATGAGTGTGCACTTCTCTGACAGCGGTGCTGAGATCAGTGCTGTGTACGATTTCTTTCCAGTAAGTCGCCTCTCTCTCTCTCTCTCTCTCATACACACACACACACACACACACACACAGCAAACTACTTACTTTTCACTACACATCCATAACTCTACTCTTAATATGACCCCAGTGTATATGAATGTGTGCAGCCGATGTGTGTGTGTGTGTGTGTGTGTGTGTGTTTATATTACATTGTGGGGACCAAATATCCCCACAAAAATAGATAGATCTGACATTTTTGACATTATCGGGACATTCAACTGCTTATTTTAATAGAAACTGCGACCCTAAATAACCCTGATTGATAGCTAAACTCGATCATTTAACTCTTAACAAATCTTTAGTTTTAGCCCTTTTTCCTTTCATCTTTGCATATTTGCATTTTGTATTTCAAACTAATGTTACTTGGCAGTGTTCTAAACCTTTTGTGCCATACTGTGGCGCACTTCAGTACCACTCAGTGCACTCTCATAGTAATTGGAAACATGGCCACCAATAAATAAATAAACAGAACCTTATGCTGAATGATGGAAGAGACAGCATGCGTTCTAAAAGAAAACCGACGGTGAACACAGAAGTGAACGGCACATTGGACGAAAGCATGTTGATCCTGTAGCCGATGTATTTGCTTGATGCAAGAAGCGCCTTCTAACGACCATTAAACGCCCATAACAGGGTCCTTGTCTGAAGAAACAGCAGCCGTGGCACTTTAGGCAGGTAATTCCAGCATGGCGATACTAGTGGTCAGGTATATGTGTGTCAAACCGGCCCGGTGCTTCTAGTGCCAAGGCAGGGTAGGGAATTGTTACTCATGGAATAGCAACAATTACTGTGAATAGTCATGGACATACAACAAATCACAGCCGTGATGTTATTCGCGATAACACACTCCCTCTCGTGTTCTATTGCTTAATTAGAAAATAAGCAAAACATATAATGACAGAGACTTAACAAAGTGTTGCATAAGACTTGCGAACAGGACCAGGTCTATGTTTTCTTACAGTGTCAGATTCCAGACTGTGGTAGCCTAGTGGTTAAAGTGTAGGACTATGGACCAGAAGGTCCATGGTTCAAATCCCACCTCTGCTAAGCTGTCACAGTTGTGCTCCTGAGCTTTAACCCAGAATTGCTTGGATTGTAAGACTGTATCAGTTGTAACTCGCTCTGGATAAGCGTGTCTGCTAAGTGACATAAATGAGACCTGTATGACCAGATCAGTTTAGCAGCACGACCCGAGAACAACAGCCGACTGTCCAAAGCTATGCCGAAATCTTTTGTGCTGTCAGAGGGTGCGATCAGACTTCTCCTCGATTTCCAAAAATATACAATGGCCCAGTGCTGCTGGGATCCAGCTTCAAGTGACGAGTTGTCATCGTCGGTGGTGAAATGCTGGCTGAAATATGAGTATCTGTGGGGGAGAGGGAAAGGATGCGTGGTGTGTCATCAGCACAGCAAATGGTGGGAGAAGCCAAGTGAGGACATAACCTCAGTAAGAAACTGAGAGAGAAAGAGAAAGAACCGAGCATGAAGCACTGGAGGAATGTGCTGTAGTGAGAACGTCCTATCTGTCTACATAGACAGTTGTAGACAGATTGATTACAGATTGTAATTAGGTATAAGAAGCTCCCTCACACACACACACACACACACACACACACACACACACTTTCCTGGTGGAGGTTTTGACAGGATGTGCGGCTGTTCTGCAGGATTGTGAGTTAAACGATAGCACAGTTAAAAATGCAATTATTCCACCGGCTGCTATCCTCATCTGAACCATCACACTACATTAGTCTGGAGATCACACACTCAAAGACAGACAGACAGATAGACACACACACACACACACACACACACACACACATTGAAAGAGAGAGAGAGGAGGCAAGAGAGAACGATATGTGCTGTGCAGACAGACATCGTGCAATATATCTGCAGTTTGGCAAACAAGTGTGTGTGTGTGTGTGTGTGTGTGTGTGTGTGTGTGTGTGTGTGAAGGCACTCTCATGGATTTTGTTTTGGTGACACTGAAGTACACTGAACTTGTTAGAGGAGCTTGAACTCATTGGAAGTCATTCAAAAGAGATTTTAATTCCAGGGTTGCCAGATCCCTAGATAAAAAACATCCCTCACAGCCAATGGAAAAATATGCCAAATAAAGCCAAGTCTTTAGAACAGGTGGACTTGGCAACCAGGTCGTCTTAGGCTCACACATGCTTTTTTGGAGTTGTTTTGGGTTAGCTATGACACTGTATATGTACTGTGCCCGAGTCCAACTGAACTGTGCCCGAGCCCAGCTCTTCAAGGAAGTCTGAGCACAGTTCAGCATACCACTCCCTGGTGATCCCACTAGTCAAACGAACAGTACTTTGGTGGTCCGACATGCTCAGACTCGATACAGCTCACCTAGAGTGGGTACAACCTAAAAGCGATCGCCTGTGGTCCAATCTGGTCACTCTGCTGGAAAAGGACGAGCTACACCCCTGCTGTCAGCTCCAGCAAGTCTGGCCATTCGGCTCTGACCTTTCTCAACAGCTAGATATTTATGTCCACTTAACCACGCTTCCTGGATGTTCTGTGTACAGCTTTGTGTAAACTCTAGAGACTTGTATGAGTGGTTCTGAAATCTAGGACGACCTCAACTGGGGTCAGAAACCACAACATGCTCAGAGTCACTCAACTCACATTTGTTAGGCTGTTCGATTATTTATTTGATGTGACCCGATCCATGTCTGCATGTGTTTACCCTTTGTGCAGCTGTCACACGATTGACTGATTGGATAATTGCACGATATTGTTACCTATATAGTCCTACACCCTCTTTCTTGTTTTTTTTTTTTTTTATACAAAACACACACATACACGGCTTTGAATGTGGTGTGTAATTTTACTCCAGGCTCTAAATGTGAGACTCTCTCATTTGTTACTCCGACAAAAGAAACCATACCAGACACACACACACACACACACACACACACACACACACAGACAATATTTTATAACGAGTACTTAGAGTCTACTGTGACCACCCCTACATTCCGTTCAGCAGGAGGCAGCCTGGGTAAGAGACAGCGGTTGAGCCTTTGGGATAAATCCCGTGTTATTTGAAAGGCAGAATAAGGACAGCTGTCTTTTCTATTTGCACCAAGTAGGACAAAGACAAGGCAATCCCATGACTTTGTTCAGCAGACGAGAGTAAACATGGCATTCTGGAACTCACAGAGGACTGAAATGTACTTCTGACTGATGGAAAATGCTTTAGAATTATACAGTAAACAAGTAAACAATATGAACCCGTGTCCCCAATCTGCCTTCAGACAGGCGTCCATGCTGTGGTTTTCTTCGCACATGCTAAATCCCTTGAGTCTTGATACCACTGAAGCCTTGGTTTTGTGCCACAGCCTGCCAGAGTATAAGAGTATTGTTTCTGGCCATGTGCATCCCTTTTACTGCCATTGCTACCGAAGGTACCTTATGAAATGAAATAATGAAATGAAAAACAAAAATCCAGGCAGATAATTAAGTTCTACATTATCCAAGTTAACTAAGGCTTAGTATTTGCTACAGGGTAGCACTCCTGGTCTTTGTCATGTGACACACCCTCTAGAGAGGCACCTGACCTTTCCTTTCAACCTGACCCTCTCTGGTTATCGCAGGTTCCTGAACCCTGTTAGCAGGACTACAGTGACACCTACTGACCGGTCTCCTGAAAACCTGGCGGATTTACGGGGTAGAATTTCATTGCTGGCAAGACATTTGTCACATTTCAAGAATGGCCAGGGCGAGAGCTGAGGTTGACTTTTCGAGGTATAGTGCATGGAGGGAAATCCGTCCGAGAGATGATAACGAGGGCGAGATAACGAGGTTAGACTGCGTATAATATATAAAGCTACACACACAATCGTGGTAATCCTAACGTTATGGGGACGTAATCCATTGACCTAATGATTACTGGAGCTAATTAACGTTACACCTACACCTACCCCCTAACATTTGGTCCCCACTATGTCATATAAACACGGCACGCACATACACACACAGGGACTGAATGTCACTGCACCTGGATTTGGCAGGTGGACATGCGAACAACAGGTTTCCTAGAACTCCTGTCGCTATGGCAACCGGCCCAAGTGCAGCAGAGGAAAGTGACTGAATCAAAAGTAAGCTAGCGAGAGATACACACAGATCAGGAGAGAGTGAGAGAGTGAGTGGGTGTGTTTACATGTTTACAGAAATCTGATTACCTCACTGCGTAAACTCAGATCCTAACGATAATCCAGTTATTTGTTTACACGAATCGTCTCCAGATTTCAGCAGTGGGCGGGGTAGGCAGGGGTGGATGCAGGGCCTAACCGGCAGTGCAGGGAGCAGGGCGAGAACCAATACACACACTCATACGGGGACACTAGCAATGCCAAATGACTTAACATATGTCTTTGGAATGTGGGATGGAAAGAAAGACTCTGCTGTGGAAACCCACGCAGACACAGGGGAAACATCCCCCCCAAAAACTCCACACAGCCACGGCCAGGCCAGAACTTGAAGCTCTGTTTTTGAGTTGTGAGACAACACTGCAGATGTGTGCCTCAGGGTGGATGTAGTCTGAATTAAATGATTCAGCTTTATAAGCATTTATATGTGAAATATATTAGCACTGGAGTGTTCATATTTCTAATAACTGACTGCTCTATAGGAAGCGAACCATAAATGACCCCTATGTACTAAGTTCCCAGATGTGCACTACTATTTCACATTATCATAGGATGCTCGGGTTGCGCTCCCTAGCTCGTTACCACGGTTACCTTCTGATGCCGCCCAGCCAGGTCTGGCATCATGCTCACACATAACATGTCTGAGGGAGGGGATGATGGATGTCGGAGGATCCCCCGGTGCTGTAACGGCACCATCATCCAATCCTCGAATGATGGACCGTCCAGAGTGACACGTTTACCCGCACACCATGGATTCCAGGAAAGGTGGCATGGTGTGCTTATGCCAGTGTTATGTGTGAGTGTGATGCCAGACCTGGCTGGACGGCATCAGAAGGTAACCATGGTAACGAGCTAAGGAGCATAACCCGAGCATCCTATGATAATGTAGTAATGTGAAATAGTAGTGCACATCTGGGAACTTAGTAAAATTGGGTCATTTATGGTTTGCTTCTTATAGAGCAGTCAGATATTAGGAATATGAACACTCCAGTGGTGGAAAAAGAATGATTTATCATATTTTACATATAAACTCATTTAAAGCTGAATCATTTAATACAGACTACATGCATTCTGATGCACAACATCTACAGACAGCTCTTAGTGTAATATCATATTGTCCAAAGCTGGCGAATGTATAACACCCACACACACCATGTGAATTCATGTATGACTAGCAGCATATAGCACACACACACACACACACACACACACACACACACACACACACATTATCTATATATTATACACTGTTGTATAATTTATACTCACATTCATCTTCTTACTATTCTAGACACACACTACTATTTCCCCTGGGGCCAGCCATGTAGACGACAAGGCCATGTGTGTGTGTGTGTGTGTGTGTGTGTGTGTGTGTGTGTGTGTGCGTGTGTGTGTGTGTGTGTGTTTACACTTCAGTAGGTGATTTAAAGCAACGCCTGCCCTGTGCCATGGGTCACAATTAGACACACCCACTCAAAAGGTCATTCTGTGTATGTGTGTGTGTGTGTGTGTGTGTGTGTGTGTGTGTGTGTGTGTGTGTGTGCCCTTCCCCCGCTAGTCTTTCTTTCATGTGGGTGACTGAAGCGCCATATTTTCCATTCTCTTGTTCTATTAGAGAGTGAGACACACACACACACTTTACAGTCTTTGTGGGGGTTTTCCATTGACTTTCTGTCTTATTGTAGCCTGACAACGCAAACTCAAACCCAAGCTTATTTCTGTACAAAGCTGTGTGTTGCCAAAACTGCGCCATATTCCTATCATCAGGGCATTTGGACCTCATAGAGGGGTTCAAGCACAAGCCATACTCATTTAAACATGAAGCAAGTTCACATGGTCGGAGAAGCATTTGGGAAATCAAGTTGTGGGTTACTGGGTGAGATCATTTAGAAAAGTCACGCTACATCAAACATAAGAGCTCTCCACCCAGCTCTGCAGTGACTGGACAGTACGGACAATGAAACCCAAGGTTCGGACCAGATTAGGAACGTTTAAGAAAGACGTTCCAGTGTCATAAATCAAAGTATCTGGTTTTACCACTGCTTTTCAGGGAATGGGCTGGGTCTGGTACACCATGGATACTGTGGCAGTCCATTGCAGAGTCCATGACCTTCACAGCACATGATCTTCCTGAGGTTCAAACCCAGGTCCTCAAGAACTACTGTTTTCAGCAGCTGACTCTTATCACCGATCCACATGTGCTCCAGAATAAGGTATATTTTTAATAATATGACAGATTAGTACAACATCAAAGGTGGTACTATTTTTAAGGACTGTTTTTGTACATTGAACAGCCAGTAGTGACTCGGTAGTAATGCTTAACCTCCGCCAATCAGAAGGTTCAAACCCAAGTACCACCAACTGACACTGTTTTGAGGTGGATGTCTCTGAGGTGGAAGTATTATTACATTTCCCTATTTTCTCCCAGTTTGACCAATTTTCCTAAATCTTTTCCCCAGCAGGCAGCGGACTTCTACTTTGAGAGGAACTATCTAATGACCAAACTTACCATGTCTCTTCACTTCCTTATCTTCATGATTGATTGATGGAGCCATTTTCAGCAGTGAGGAGTTGATCCCTGTCCTGTGTAATGCCTAGTCAAACTGGGGGCACCACCAAGACTACAACATGGATCTCTTTGGTTGAGATGTGACACCCAAGTGTCTAGTATTGTTCCTGTCTGTCTGTCTATCGTTAACCAAGTATCCATCTATTCATCCATTCCCCATTCCACCCAACCCACGATCCATCCATCTATCCACCAACGTATCTAAATATTGATTAATCCATCCATTCATCCAAAACCCAAAAAATACAAACCACCCACCCAACCACTAACAACCCATCCAACACAACCCTACCCAATCGTCCAATCCATTCACCAATCATCTATCTATCCAGCAAGCAATCTATTTATCTGTCTATTATTCTATCATTCTATCTGTTCTAATCAATCGGACGATCCATCCATCCATCCATCCATATATGTCCGTTCAATGCTACATTATCTTTACTAACCAACATATTTGGAATACTTCAAGGCTTCACTGTAAGACCAATCAAGTTTTAACTGAGTTTTAAATATCGAATAACAGGCTGTCTAATAGGCTGTGCCCCAAATCTTCTTGGTGAACTTCCTAAGACTTTGTCCGTCTGTCTACCCATCACACCCTGCAAACCCTCTCCCTCTGACATGATTAATATTTCAGAACGGAAACGTTACTTACGGTCTGCTGGCCCGGCCCTCAGCCTCAGACAGACAAAAGCAATAGAGAGAGCTTATACAATCCCATTACTCTTTGAGTTTGCATTTTGTGATCGTGCTTCATAACATCACAGCAGACGCTCTGTGATAATGTAACCTCGCTGTGTAGATGGTTTCAGATTTCTGTTTCTCCTAAAGTGACATTCAGTTTGATGTCTGGAATGGAGAAGAGAGACTTCTGGCCTCTATTGTAAAACATATACGCTGGAGAGAAGAGATTGAAAATGAAGCCCAGAAAAGGCATGGTTCATTTTTCCAATTTTCTGCCCAGTGGTTTTGTTATTTCTCCAGAAAATAACTCTCACAACACCATCAGTCATATCTTCTCGGCTGTTTCAACATGTAATACAGTCACAGTATATATACAACGTCTTAGCAGTTTGTGATCTAATCTCAAAGTGTGTAAAGCCTATAAATCAAGGACTGTGTGTGTCCTACTTTGTTGAAAGCTCCATATAAAAGCAATATTGCTCTGTGTGTGTGTGTGAAAGAGAGAGAGAGAGAGAGAGAGAGAGAGAGAGAGAGAGAGAGAGAGAGAGAGAGAGAGAGCGCTGTAGGCCTGTAAAGAATGGCATTAAAGTGATGTCCATAAATAAAAACTAAAAAACAATAGACAAAGGACAATATACAAGACAGACTTACAGAAATACACAAAATAAAAGCTATAAAGTCAATATATAGTACTGTGCAAAAGTCCTAAGCCACCATTTCTTTTAGCAATGGTATAATGATCATATATAACCCACCCAGCAAAGACAGCTTTGCCAGTCGTCTCAACAACCTTTGAGATTTTCTTGAAAAGTGAAAGGTGGAAAGCCGTCCCTCTACATCTAAACTTGATTAAAAAGTGCCTTCTTCGGGTTGATTCAGGGACTCAACCTAATTACAACCATGCATTCATGATTATAGCTACACTTAGTCACTGAACAGGCTCCCTCATCCAGAGCGACTACAACTGATACATTCTTACAATGGCAGCAATTGGGGGTTTTTGCTCAAGGAACCAACAGTTCCTTGGCAAAGATGGATTTTGTGGTCCCTAGGCCAGTAGCTTAATTGCTATGCTACCACAGTTCCACTCTTTATTGCTCCTGTGTTCAATAAGAGAATTTGTCCAAAGCGAATCATTTCACGCGTCACCTCCTCTGCCGCAGGTCACAATATATAGCAGTGATTATGTTCAGAAAGACTAGTTTGATCATTTCCATGGCTATATTAATGCTATATGTGGTCTGAAACAGATGTCCTCTTTGGGCTGAGCTTGGACCAAATTAGACAGACTAAACACAGCTCAATTTTCAATCTTTCAGTCTATTTTTGTTCTACATAAAGCCAATGGTTTAACCCCCAAAAAACAACGTTCATTTGACGACTGGTTCTTAGTGGGAACATATTGTCAACGATTGGACCTGAAAATTTCGAACTTGGATTCGTCACTCCATAATCCTCTTTTCCACTGATCTTCATTCCAAACTTTGATTTAAATATCTTAGCCTTTTCACCCGGTTCCCCCTATGGAAAAAAAAGGTTTTTTGGCTCCTACCCTTCCAAAAAGATCATTCCTGATCAAGCTTCTTGGCATCCTGAAGAAGCTTCCAGATGCTGCTACTACTCAAGTGTAAGGGGAGGTAACTGTAGCCCATAGAAGCTGTTTTCTTTCTTTCTTTCTTTGTTTCTAACAGAGAATCAATTGATAGATCAACGATTTCCAAAGCCATGGGTTCATATCCCAACTCCGGTGAGGTGATATTTGTCTCTCGAATTATTCCCAGAGAGAATGTCCAGGACTGCGTGTCCTGTCCCGGTTGTCTGCGTTCGTTGTTGTGCTTCGCCAGGAGCTGTCCGGCTCATCTTGAGTTTCAGAGTTCCCTCAGGTCATGGGGGCTGGGTCTGTAGTAGCAGAAACAGGCCAGGGGTGCTCTCATGTGATAATATAAAGGAATAGAAAAGAAAAGAAGAGTGAAATAAAGAAATTAAAGGCAACCAAACAGAAAACATGAAAGCAAGAAAAAGCAAGGTTTTGACGTGAACATGTCTTCAATTTTTAAAATGAGTCCTTTGCTTTTTTAAATCCAATGTTCTAACCAGATCACATAAACAACAAAGATTGTACATGTCTAATAATCACCATCTATGGGGACGTCAGTACTGATTTCTGTCTCCTGCAGGGTCACTAATCAGCAACGTGCCATCACTAATCATGCACTCTGTCTCTATGATTGCGTTTCACCTCTATCTGGAGTGTTTGCATCTGCAGCGTGATTGGTAATTATACTTCCTTTGTATTCACCCTGATTACACAGATGCTCCTCTTATAACCTTGTGCTCTGTTTTCCTGAAATCCTCACACCCCAAATCAGATCAGTGGCTTTTCTATTATTAGCTTAAAACAAAAAGAATATTTTTAAATATATACCGTATTACTATACATCGATGAGCCCAAACATTAAGATCACCTGAATGCCTAAATTGGTGGCACTTGCCAAACTGATATCCACACGAATGCCAGGACTCAGGTTTCCCAGCAGAACGTTACCCAGAGCATTACAGTCCCTCCACACTGCATTCTGGTGCCATCGCTTCCCACTTCCCAAAGAAACCACTTTTTCGGAAGGGGAACAGGGTGAGAAGTGTAAGATATACTAAAGCTCACAAAGATTGGAATGAAGAACAGTGACAACTCCAAGTTTGACATTTTTGGGTCCAACCGTCGACAATATGTTTATATATGGTCATTATGGCATTGCTTCAACAGCAAATCTACTGGTGGCCTAAGACTTTTGCACAGTACTGTATGCTTAATCAAAGTACTCAGGAAGCACAATTATTTATATCTTAGTCATTGTTTTTGCTGATGTAGATAGCTGTGACCAAAGATTAACCTTGACGATGGTGAATTTTGGGGACTCTCCATTCGGCATCCAAAACAGCACCTAAATTTGCCAGTCTGATGTTTTGCATAATCACCATGTTCATGTCTCCCCCTCAGAGACCAAAATGGAACTAAAATCACAGGACTGCTGGATATAATGAGATGCATCTGTTTAGAGGTGCCAAGTGGAAACCCCGGGAGGTTCTCGATTTTCTCAGAGGCAGCTGATTAGCGCAGTAGGACCGAACCCCCCTTCCGCTACTTTAGTGTTCAGATCTGGCAACCCATCTCCTCTGGCCACAAAGACAGAGAAAATTGCAGCAATTATCCAAATTCCCCTGACTGGGTCAGTTAGCATGGAAGCCGGCTTCAGTGTGATTTGGAAGGAAGAGGGGCTTAAAACAAACGCTGCTGTGCCACAGAAGCTGGATTTGTGTGTACATAACATGGCAGGCATTTCATCTAAATTAATATATGGCTATTTTACAGTGTTGAAAAACAGAACAACATCACAGCGCATTCATAACGAGGGACACCCCTTGTTGGCCCCCACTTGAGGAGGACTGAGAGTTGGGAGCCTCAGGTGGGAAAGAAACAATTCTGGGGAAACACCATCGGAAACCACATGAGTGTGCCCCAGGGAATGATATCCGGGGGAAGCACCAACAGTGACCAGGAAAACACCAACTGGAAACCACACAACATTCACTAACTACACCAGCATCAGACCAGCAAACCAGCCTGGACCAACATGGATCTCTCATGGCCTTACTGGTTGACCAGCATAGCAGTATCCAAAACACCATAAGATGGTCTTAACCACAGTTTTGTACTGTTCAAAATTTTCTTTGAAATCCATTTCCATTATTGGTTTTCTCCTATAGAAATTGAGTTTTTGCAATATTTAGGGTTTTGTAGCCCTAACTCTGACCCTTTGAATTCAGTTTGCACCTAGATCTTAAGGTTACCCTAATATAGCTAGAAAGCTGTAACTTGTTTATCGTTCTATGTACTCTATTTAGTAGTTAATTATTATATTTCAGTCAGTTTTTGCTTGATACTCACTTTAATCTATATATAAGAGTGTGTTTTACAACGGACTTCGTGATGTGTCGTTTTAACGCGGCATTGTTGTTGTTTGCTTTTCACTTCAGGACCTAATAGCGAGCACAAAACTACATCTCCCATAAACACCCGTCCTACAACCTGTTTAGCGTTAGCGTGTGACAAATCTTCGCTTAAACCTCGCCGAACAATAGGTGAACTTGATTAAAAATTTTAGAAAGCTTATTTGAGTGATATATTGTCTTGCACAAACACAAAGTCGAAAGGTTATTTCAGTAAAACAATGTATTGTAATCATATTAACTTAGCAGAGTTAGTAGGACTAGCACAGCTAAGTTCCCGGATGACAAGGCAAACTCCGATTGTACAGAAAATCCGCGTTGCTAGTTGGGATTTTAAATTCAAGTAAACAGCGATTTTTGAAAAAATAAATAAATAAATACATGTACATATTAGAATTATGATGTGTTGGCGAGCTAATTAGTAAATGTTCAGAACAGAAAATGTTTATTGACTTCGAGCAGCGATTAAAAACAAACACCAAAGCATATTCACACTACCGGTGTACCATGAATATTTGATGCTATCAAAAGTTGTTGCGAGATTCCTGAACGATTAGCGTCACATAGGGGTCATATTTATATTTCTACGATTATTCCAGGTTTAATTTTGTGTTTTAAGCAAATACAGATATGTTTACAGTATATGTATTCATATAAATGTATTTAAATATATAAATGTCAACTGTTTTTGTTGCCAGATAGTTATTTATTGATTGTTTATTTTCCCTGTTATAGGTATTGTTTTAGATTTATTATTATTATTATTATTAGTAGTAGTAGTAGTAGTAGTAATAGTAGTAGTAATTGCTGTTTTTTTTTATTATAGCAAATAGAAGATTCTCTATTTTATTATTCTTTTACTTTTGTATTTAATATTATTAATATTATTTTTTTCCTCATTTGTCTTTTTTTTTTGTTTACAATTTTGGAATAGTTACTTTTTTAGCTGGCTTGAAGTTTTTAATTAGAAAATTTGACTTTCCTTTTCTTGTTTTACAATTTCATTATCTTATACATGTATTTATCTTAACAGCTATAAAGAACATATATAAAACACTCTGACCCCACGACCACCGGAGCTAAACGAATCAGGCTCATGCAGGACACGCATGCGTATTTGAGCGTAATGAGGCCGCTTCTACCAACGTCAGATTTTTTTAGTACACCGGGCCACCGTGCTGACGTAGTAACCCTCCCCGTGCTGTGTGTTGTGTGTGTGCGCACTCATGTGTGTGTGTGTGCGCGCGCGTGCGTTTCGCTCCAGAGTGCAGCTGCAAGAAAAGAGCGAGCAGAACGGAGCGGAAATAAAGAGCCAGAGAGAACGGCTGCTCGAGATCTTTATAAACATCGATATAAATTTGAAATAAAGAGCCAGTTTAATGCACTAACGGAGGATCCTGCACGCGCTCCCGGATTTATGCGGTGTGTTTGGGACTAGAACCGGAGGAGAAAACGGAGGAGAGAGCCGGAGAGAGACGGTGAGAGAAAATAAACAGATTCCAGATCCGTTAGAGAGGAAATCAGAGAGAGAAAGCAGGAATGTGTGAGATTGTGGGTCTGAAGTGAGATTAAAGTGCTGCTGGTTGGAACACAATGGCCTTAGGAACGGGAATGAGACAGAACTGATCTAGAACTGAGATTAGTCCTAAACATAACTGAGCCATGAGTAAGAGAGAACTGAGACAGAACCAAGACAGGTCCGATATCATTAAGACAGGACTGAGATGTGAGTGCGAAAGAATTGAAACAGAACCAAGACAGAACCAATACGTGGCAAAGACAGAACCGAGGAAGCACTGGTTCAAGACAGAACAGGGACAGATCTGTGAAAAGAAGTGATACATAAAGGATACAGAAGTGAGACAGATCCAAGAGAGAACCGAGACAGAACCAATATATGACCGACAGAGGGAACCGAGCCAGATCTGAGACAGAACTAACATATGACAGAAACAGAACCGAGACAGAAAACAAGACAGAACCAATATATGGCTGAGGCAGGACTGAGACAGGATGGGACAGATCCGAGAAAAAAAGCTATATATGAAGAATACAGAACTGAGACCGAAACAAGACAGATCAGGGGCAGAACCGATATATGACCGACACAGAACCGAGACAGGTCTATGATATCATTAAGATGGAGTTGAGACATGAGTACGAAAGAATTAAGACAGAAACGAGACATGAGTGAGATGGAACCGCAGAACCAATATGTGACAGGACTGAGACAGAACCGATTGATGCCGAAAACACCCATAAATGTAAACGTAAGACAGAACTGAGGCAGAACCAATATAGGGGCGAGACGGGCCAGACGGAGCCGAGCCAGATCGGAGGCAGGACTAATACGTGGCTGAGACAGAACTGAGACATGCAATATTGCACTCACAAATTCTGCTTGTGTTATTGTAGAATTGGGAGAACAGATTTTATTAGGAAGCAGAAACACACAGAACATGTTGTGCATGTGCAGTGTGTTAAATCAGACGTGTGTGGTGTCGGTCTGTTGCTATTGTGTGTGTGTGAATGTGCTGAGTGAACTGGCAACGGAACCTGAGGTAATAACCCCACCGTCTGCAGTGAGGGAATCGGGTGATCATTACCGAGTCATGAACAGATCACCGTAAGGATCAGGATCCACAGACAGACAGTGCCAGTAGTGGGTCGTACTGAACGCCTCAGGAACTCGACATCACGTGTTCCTAGGTTTGACGGACAAATCGCTTCATCAGCTTCTGTCCTGCCCTTGATAGCAAAGCTCATAAGGACGGGGTTTGATGGAGCATTTGGTTGTTTTTCACAGAATCCTGACCTCGTCTCCATCACACAGCTTGGAGACGAATTAGAGACCCACTGAGCCTTTGTTGTCCTCAGTCATGTTCCACAATCCAGTGATGAGGCTCAGTTAAGTGGAGGCTGATGTAGGAGCTAATCCCCATGTGTTTGAGTGTCAGTCTGGACGTCCACAAACTTTTGGTTATGTAGGAATTCATTTTGAAACATGACGTTGTTCAGAACGCAGGCTACAGTGTGAGGTCTGGGGATCTAACACACCAGACTTCTGCTCATTAGTCCACTGAAGCCAGTTCTGATCGGTGTGTGTGTGTGTGTGTGTTTATTCTCCAATAGATCAGTTCTACTAACAGTCATCGCAGGCTAAACAGATGCACATGCGCTGATGTGATGTGCAGAGGTTATGCTGTGTAGGAGGAGGGATATTCTGAGTTTATATGAACCTCAAGACAGAGGTTTAACACGAAAAGACAAAGCGTGGGATGCTGATTATAAAACCATATTTCGCCGCGTTTCCTCTTCAGAGGTTCAGGACTATTTACTCAATTATTTTGCTCGTCTATAAAACCTTAAACGTTACGCTGCGAGTGTCTGGTGTGGGTTTTTTCCGCTTTCAAACACAATCATGTCACGCATTTAAAACGTCTTCTAATTTCTTTTCAGTGCAGACATGCTACTTGGAAATTGTAATTTAAGGGCCTTGCTCAGCAGCTTGGCAGAGGTGGGATTCGAACCCTGGGCTTTCTGGACCATAGTCCAGCATCCTAACCACTAAGCAGTCGCATGTTGATCGTGATTGTCATGCTGAGACCTTTTTTGTCTTTTCAGAGAGAGAAGCACCACGTGCCAGCTGGTTACCAAGATGGAATCTGTACTGCAGCTGACATGGTTCGAACCCTGAGCCATTAATCAACAAGGATCCGAATAATGACATATCTACAAGACTGACGATGCTCAGGCGGAGAAAGTTGAGAGGCTAGCATCGTACGCTGGAACTGTGTCCACCTCTTCCTGGTTCTCCTTTTCTCTGGAATGATTTGATCCTTTTGGTGGATTTCCATCGCCGAATAACCCGACGCCGGCCCGGCGTGAGCGCCCGCGCGGCGTGATGGCTCGGTGTGTTTGTAGCTTGCCGTAAGTCCGTCGCCATGGCTCAGACGAGTTTGCTTCAGGGAAAGCGCTTCTACTGCCGAGAGTGGGTCTTCCACAAGATCCAGCACTGCCTCCAGGAGAAAACTGGACGGGAAGCCCAGGTGCTTCCGGCCGGCGCCGCTCCGGCAGGGGCGGGCAAATCCGGATCGTGGGGCGTCCTGCTGGTGGGAGGGCCGGGCAGCGGCAAAACAGCGCTGTGCACGGAGCTCCTGTGGCCCAGCTCGCAGCACGGCACCCATCGCGGCCTGAACCAGTTCTGCTTAGCGTTCCACTTCTGCCGCGCCGACGATTCCGACACGCTGTGCGTCAGCGGGTTCATACGCAGCCTCGTGGCGCAGATATGCAGGAGCGGACTCGTGCAGCAATACGAGGAGAAAGTCCGCGACCCGGCCGTCCAGAACACGCTCAAACCCGGGGAGTGTGAGAGGAACCCCAGCGAGGCCTTTAAGAGGTGAGTGCCGACTGGCGCTTTCTGACATGTAAGGGAGGGTACAGATGGCATGACCGACTTTTGTTGTCGTTCGGTTCCCCTCTTGCTTTGACGTACGTTTGCGCTGCCGCATAAAAGACAGGTTCCTGGTAATTTACTTGGTCATTCAAATCTTTGCGGAGAGGCCACTTTGTGTGGTACTACTTACAAGCATGAGCACTGAAAAGTGATTTAACCTCGTATGTCCCGTATAAGCCGTGTGTGTGTGTGTGTGTGTGTGTGTGTGTGGCATCATGCTGGTAGCGCTTTTGACCAGCTATATTTAAGACTCTTTGTGTGTAAATTCATGCCTTCTGGAGCAGAACGTCCAATACTCATTCACAGTTGGGGTGTCTGACCTGCAGCGACCCCAGTAATGTGTGTGTGTGTGTGTGTGTGTGTGTGTGTGTGTGGGCTGTTGTAAATATCTGAAATATTCTCCACGTCTGATGATTCAGTTTATTTGAAAGGACAGTCGTTGAACTGACGAGCGAACAGTGCCGGTGGAGGCTTAATACTTCTGATCTTAAGGTTGTGAGTTCAGATCCCAGCCTCTACCTCAGTCTACCACTGTTGGACTTTTAAGCACGACCCTTAACCTTTAACGACTTTGAATAAAAGCGTCTGCCAAAATGAATAAGACTAACAGGTGGCTAAAGGGCTAGTCATCAGGATGTGGTCAATTTAAGTCCCATGAGCAAGACCGAACTGCTCGGCACAGAGGTGAGTCGCTTTGGCAAAAATGTGTAAATGTGATCTGGAATGCATGAAGTGATGCGGGGCGGCCTAGTGCTTAAATTTAAGAGGGTTTTTACATTTAGCAGGCTCTCTTATCCAGAGCGACTTACAACTGGCTCAGTCTTCCACTCCACGCAATTGTGGGTCAAGGGTCTTGCTCAAGGACCCAACAATTGCAGTTTGGCAGAGGTTGGATTTGAACCCTGGTCCATCTGGTACATAGTCCGGTATCTTAACCAGTACGCTATCACGGTCCCTGTGGTACAATCTGTGTACTGCCGATGAGAAGGCCAAAAGCGATACCGAAACTTTTAACTCACTTAGGGTTTTTTTTGTTTGTTTTGTTGTTTTTTGAGCACATAATAATACTATCATGTCTTTCGCTGTTGATCAGGGACAGGAACTAGTGACAGGAACATGGCACAGGAACAGGGGACAGGAAACAGACAGGAACCACGGACAGGAGCAAGAGACAGCCAGGGACTTTAACCGGAGACTGGTACCAGAGACAGGAACCAGGGAACGGTACAGAAAAAAACATAACAGGAGCAACAGGAAGAACAGGAGCAAGGGACTGGAACCAGAGACTGGAACCAGGGAAAGGTACAGAAAAAAAGTGACAGGAGGAACAGGAGCAAGGGACAGGAACCAGAGACTGGTACAGAAAAAAACATACCAGGAGCAACAGAAAGAACAGGCACCAGGGACATGGGCAAGGGACAGGAACCAGAGACTGGAACCAGAGACAGGAACCAGGGAAAGGTACAGAAAAAAAATCGTAACAGGAAGAACAGGAGCAAGGGACAGGAACCAGAGACAGGTACAGAAAAAAACATAACAGGAGCAACAGAAAGAACAGGCACCAGGGACATGAGCAAGGGACAGGAACCAGAGACTGGAACCTGAGACAGGAACCAGGGAAAGGTACAGAAAAAAAGTGACAGGAGGAACAGGAGCAAGGGACAGGAACCAGAGACTGGTACAGAAAAAAACATAACAGGAGAACAGAAAAGAACAGGCACAAGGGACTGGGAACCAGAGACAGGAACCAGGGAAAGGTACAGAAAAAAGTGACAGTAGGAACAGGAGCAAGGGACAGGGAACCAGAAACAGGAACAGAAAAAAAACATAACAGGAAGCAACAGGAAAGAACATGAGCAAGGGACTGGAACTAGAGACTGGAACCAGGGAAAGGTACAGAGAAAAAAAGTGACAGGAGGAACAGGAGCCAGGGACGGGAACCAGAGACTGGTACAGAAAAAAAACATAACAGGAGCCAACAGAAAGAACAAGCACCAGGGACATGGGCAAGGGACAGGAACCAGAGACTGGAACCAGAGACAGGAACCAGGAAAGGTACAGAAAAAAAATGTAACAGGAGCAAGGGGACAGGAACCAGAGACAGGAACCAGGGAAAAGTTACAGAAAAAAAAGTGACAGTAGTAACAGAAGCAAGGGACAGGAACCAGAGGGACAGGTGCAGAAAAAAAAACATAACAGGAGCAATAGGAAGAACAGGCACCAGGGACAGGATCTAGGGAAAGGTACAGAAAAAAATGTTACAGTAACAACAAGAGAGAACAGGAGCCAGGGACAGGAACCAACAGACAAGAACGAGGTCCGACACAACAAGAAACCCCGACAAGGTTTCAGGGCCTTGCAGACAGGGGATCCCAGCCTTTCCAAATCCTAGTGTGTGATTAAAACCTGTGTGACTGCTTTATGAACTACATGTTAGAGGATGTCAGACTTTAGTCTTTCAAAAGTCTTCTAGTGCATGATTAGCGTAAGTCTGTTTCTACTGATGGGAAGGTTGTGAGTCCAAACACCAGTTCTTCCAAGAGAACTCCCTGCCCTTGAGCAAGACCAGCTCGATAATTGTACGTAGTGTTAATGCTGGAGATGGAAACGTAACTGCCGTAGGAGATATCGTTGGCTAATAAGTTATGGGCATAAAGTAGCGACTCACATCGGCTAGCTTAATGTAACGGATCATTTTGTTCATTACACCCAAAGGAAGCAGATTTGGATCTAAATGCTGATTAGACAAGAAGCTTGGATGTACCGTTCCGATATTTATGACCATGTGCAAACTTTGGAGTCATTGGTTTATGAACTGTCTGTCCCTTAAATCTGCATGAGGCTGAAATTAGAGGAAGGACCATGCGACACAAATCTTCAATCTGATATAGCACTCCGAAAGCTTCTGATACACGCTGCTTTTGCTTATGTAAGCTGACCTGCTCTGTGAGGCACACACACACACACACACACACACACACACACACACACACACACAGAGGGTGCTTGCATGACTTGCTTTGGAGCACCAGGTCAGCCGGAGTCGCTCGGACTGGAATGCAGTACAGAAAGCGCACACACTCAACCCTTTGTCCAGGCATCTGGTGTCACTTAGTGCGCACACACACACACACACACACACACACACACACACACACACACACACACACACAGGAGGGGATAGTAGGGTAAATGGTCAGCAGAGTTATTGATTCATGTGGCATGTTGCCAAAACATGCGAGTCCCTTGGTTAAATGCTGCAGGGTCTCACAGTGACGACTCCAGAGGAAGAGACGAAAACAAAAGCCCAGAGCATGTGAACCTCTGTACAGGACGTGGACGTGACCGCATGCTAGACCTGGAACGATTCATGTTTCTCTGGGTCAAAGGGTTTGGCTAATGCTGCGTGTTATTTATAGTCCTGTTTTTAATTTTATACACGTTTCCATCTTACGAGACGCATCAGAATTCATTAGCACACAAGTTTATCCTTAAACCCTGCAGCAGCACAGCTGTGTTATTGTGAGCTCGGCTCTTGGACTGGATCTGTTTAAATCTGCAGCTTCTATGTGTGGAATATCTTTAGTTATTTATGTATTTATGCTGGACATGGCTGTACTCTGTTTTGAAATTTCGTTTTTTTTCCCGGGTGAGAGGCACTCAGTTCGATACTCTCCTGCATTCTCCCTCTGTGTGACGTGGCAGAAGTGATGAGCGCTGGGAAATGTAGCGAGGAAAAGCCATGCCTATGACATTTACAGCGTTTAGCAGGCGCTCTTACCCAGAGCGACTTGCAAGTTATACAGTCTTAGTCAATTGTGGGTTAAAGGCCTTGCTCAAGGACCCAACTGTGGCAGCCTGGCAGAAGTGGGATTTGAACCCTGGACTTTCTGGTCCATGGTCCAGTACCTTAACTGCTAGGGTTAGGCCACCACAGTCTCCCTCAGATGTACTTACCTGGGTCTGAAGAAACCTTCGGCACCCCCAGGACTCTGGAGAAACTGGAACCCTGCAGTGGTGGATCAGCACATTAGACCCTCAAACCACCCAGGTTCCTGAAGCAGGCTTTATTTTTAAACCCAAAAAAAGACACAGGCGTTGGCTGTGTCAGAAGCCGTTACCAGTAGGTGACTGAGCTCCACCTCAGTGAAAGGAACGTGCAAATAAGCGTTATGTCTAAAGTGGTTTGTGTCTCGCCTGTGTTTAAAAACGCTGACGGACTTTTGTTTGGTTAGCATGGGAGCTGTCTCGCTGTGTTTAGTCTGCGACGGAGGTGTTTAGCTTCGGGATTTAGCTGCATCGAACATTGTTCCCCAATCCCTCGTGACAATTCCTTGGTATCGGTCTGACCACATTTACTGGGGGGGGGGGGTTTATACCTCGATATCTACATGTCTTTAGCAGCGGGAATTCATTTCGTGTCGTTCACGTGCAGGAAGGTCCTACGTCATGTAAAGCCTTGCTTTCGGCCTCTAGACGTGCTGTGTATTTATGCTTCCTGGACTCTGTAGTCTGGTGAAAATCCTCATTTACATGCTCATTACGCGTAATCTGTAATCTGTGCACATGCAAGAAGCGCCCTTCAGCGTCAGCGTTACCACAATGAGAGGCTTGTGAGTCCTGCAGGAGTATAACGACTACTCGTGTGTTTTATCACCGAGCAAGTGTTTTATCGAGTCTGACACAATGTCAGTCTCAGCCAAACAGCTCCCAAATGACTATATACAACTAAAGGAGGGAAGAGGAACCGGGCAGCTTTGGAAATGTGGTCTGCCTTGTTTGGTAGCGGACGCCAAACATGTTTCAGACTTTGCCGTCACTTCTGTGGAGGTGCTTATAGGGCAGCAAGTCCAGGACTACAAAATCTCGTCTAACTATAGCCAGACTGTGGTAGCCTAGCGGGTAAGGTATTGGATTATGGGTTTAAACCCCTCCACTGTTAGGTCCTCCACTCTTAACCTACAACTGCTTGGATTGTAAAACTGTATCCTGGATCAGGGCGTCTGCTAAATGGCTAAATGTATCCAAACATAATTTTATAGCTAGAAATGCCCTGACTGATTGGCCGGTGATCGGAACCGGTTGGTTTTTAGCGTGATCGGCTCAGCCACATATAACCGATTCTGTCCCGGTCACATTGTGCGACTCAAGTTGAAATCAGAATCCAGTTTGTGTGCACGGAGCTTTTAACATGACTCGCCAGGTTGTTTATGAGATCGCTGCTGACGCACGTTCGTGATGAGGAAGTGATAGTGTTTTTGAGTGCTTCTTGGTCAGTTAAATAGTCTCTATCTATATTGGAAAGGACTTCACGAAATATGGGTCACGATATTATTATGTCACGATACATATTGCGATATTCCACATATTTCACTTGAAATATAAAACCAGCTGAAATGCAAATTACAGTGTATCATCGCATTGATAATTCGGCGGATAAATTGAGTTACAACACTGCGCTGTGACATCTACAGGAGCAGAGAGAATAGTTTACACCCCATCTAAAAAGTGTTTCTCATCCGTTGGTATTTTGAGCTGGAAGTCGGTGTAGTACACTGCGGAAATAAATATCACGATATGTTGCTGTATGGATAGTTTTAGCACAGCCCTGGTCTATATAGCGCATTACTAAAGATCGAGTAGGGATACTAATGAGGGTGTAGGGATCTATTTCGGACACAGAATTGTTTTTGGTGTGGAAGCTCCATAAGCTGTAGAGGAACAACTCTGACAGCAATTGTGGGTTAAGGCTCTTGCTCAAGGACCCAACAGTGGCAGCTTTGGCAGAGGTGGGATTTGAACCCTGGACCTTCTGGTCCATAGTCCAGTACCTTACCTGCTAGGCTACCACAGTCCCATCAAACACATTTCTGGTCGTAACCCTTTGCACCCTTGGACCCTTTGCTGCCAAATAGACCCTGGTCCATGGTGACCCTGAATGGGATTATATTACCTTTGCTTCGTAGGATTATATTAACTTTGACTGGACAGTTACATCACGTCCACATGCAGAAGGCTGCTCTCTGGCTCTGCAGAGTCACGTTCCCTCTTCGGGCTCTCCCTCATTTTGGTTACCACCAGCACCAAATGACAGACTGCAGAGTAACACTGGGCTGATCAACTACTCTCTCACTCTCTCACTCTCTCTCACTCTCTCTCTTTCCTCCTACTCAGTGGAAAACGCTCCGAAGGCATCGATTACACTCGCTCTGGTTCAACAACGTGGCATTCAGTAACTTAGACAGCTGCGAGTGTGTGTCTCTGTGTGTGTGTGTGTGTGTGTGTGTGTGTGTGTGTGTGTGTGTGTGTGTGTGTGTGTGTGTGTGCTCCACATTTCACAGCTGTAACGTTTATTATAAACACGAACATCTTCAGGCACAGAACCATGATGCAGCAGCTCACAGCGCCTGCTTCTCATCACTGTTCCCCTGGTAACCGTTCCATGTGTCCTTTGTTTTGGTTCTGCTTTAATCTGTATCATGTCCTGTCACTCACCATTTAGTAACGCACCCTCCGGAGGAAATCGCAGCCTCCACAGTTTCACGTAGCAGCCCAAAGCCTGTTGTTCCTGTGAAACGTGCATGCCTTAGTCTGACTCAGATAAAGTCAGGATCGTTCGCTTCGTCCATGGTCCGGTCCGATCTCTTCCAATTCCGTCACTGACTCTGAGACTTTGCCTTCCAGGATTTGTTTATATTTAGCAGGATCCGTTCTTCATGCCAATTATAGGCGTAGGCGATACAAGTGGCCACGATCCGCCTCAACCGACGGATTACAGGAAGCATCATATTAAACACAGCTTTTTACTTATTTAAAAAATGCACGGTGCAGCAGTTGGCGTAGTCGCACCGCTGTGAGATCTCCAGTTCCATCCTGACCCCAGAGTCTGCCTGTGTGGAGTTTGCATGTTCTCCTCGTGTCCGTGTGGGTTTACTGCGAGTTCTCCGGTTTCCTCCCACATTTTAGAGACATGCATCGGGTTGAAACTGTGATGTTAATTCAAACACAATGAAATATTTAACTTACAATACAGTCCTTATTGTTGTATCTTTTATAAAACCTGAAACACTTACCGATATCGAAAGCAACTGGAACGTTACCATGTTGTTTTCTGCCTTCAAGACTGCGATTCTCTTTTCTGTCAACAGGTGTCACAAGGTTTCGCTCATACCAGTTGTCTGTCATTCAGATGTGAATTAGATGTATATAAAACAGATTTTTATTTCCGATTATATTTCTTAAAACCTCGGATGTTCGAGCGAATTGACGTTAAATGGCGCTTGCCTGTACTTAATGTTGTTTATGAGAGAACATAGTTTTGTTTAACTGCAGCACAATTTGTGGACACCTAGAACATGGGTGTGATATTTACTTTGCAAATCTGTTTACATCTTGTTGAAGTGTGTTTGTTTGAAAGGTTCTAGCCTTAACGATACTTTTATCAGTACAGAAATTTGGTTGTGTTGTTTAGTTAAAGTTAGTCTTTAAAAAAACAACATGAAAAAGAAAAATGTGATCCCGCCCTTGGCCTTTTCGCCCACCCCTATTCCCTCTACACACACATTGTCTTTCCATTTTTTTTCTTAAGAGGTGTCTCATTATTTCTTAAACTTACTTTCGGTGGTTGTAGCCAAACAGTCTTCACCAGACCACAGCACTTGATTCCAGTGATACTGGTTTATCTGCCTTTTATCTGCAGATGGGGCAGGTTCGAACAGGGTCTAGTTCATCATGTTCATCGCACATGCTGCAGTCTCAGAGCCGTTACCCGCTGAGTAAAACGAAAGTGGACGGTGCAGGTAGAGGCATGAAGCATTCAGAACTACATCTACTTCTGCAGTTGTTCAGAGAGCGAGCTAAAAAGTCTAAATGAAAGTCTAAATTTGGATTCAAAGTTTGGATAGTGAGGTTCAAACATCATGTATACTGCTCCAAAAAGCTGAGTGGTAGAAGTTGTATTCGTATACCGAAGTTCCCCTGTGGTCCCTCCTGACTGGGTGCGGCAGGGCTCGCTGTTGCAGCACCACTGCATGATTATGTCTGTACGAAAGCCGAATCAATCCCAGGTCTCCACGGTGGTGTGCAAGCGATACTGTTACACTAGCACACTGAATATCCTGACCCACACCACATACCTTCGTAAAAGATTTCGTAGCAGTTTCAGAATTTCCGTAGTGTAGCGTGTAAAGCGATGAGTGTTGGGCAGAGGGCCCAGATCTGCTCTGAACATCTTCACTAACTCACAATACAGACAGAATGATGGAGAGAGCGAGTGAGATTACTTCCTGCACTGCTGAGTCAGCGTTCAGCTCTCCATCGATATCGCCGGGACAGAACCATCGACAGAGAGAGAATTAGAGTATTAGCTTTCTAATAAAGATCTCAGTCCTGGATCATGGACTTTCAGGTGGTTTACGAAATAAGAGACTTGTTTTGGGAGCTCAGAAATTCTGCACACACAAGATGCCGAAGGTCAGGAGAGATAAAACGTGGCTCGTCCTTGAAAGCTGGAACACCGGCTGCATTCCTTAGCCGTATCTGAAGCATCCTTCAAACTGGAACAGCCTTCAGTAATACAGCAGCAGGGAACTGCAGCCAAGACTTTTGGGACCAGGTGAATGAACTTTAAGGGAATCTTCAGTTTTTCCCAGGTTTGCATCACGTGTTACAGACTCTGCCCTGTTCCCAATGAGCCCTGTAACTCTGGGGTGAGGTGGAACCTCGGAACTTGCGTCACATGGTTAGGGTTGTGTCTAGCAATGCGGTTCTGAATCTGCACTAGTAACAAAATCCAAGAACTGGGTAGTCGTGAAAAAATTTTGATTCCATTTATGGTGGTTCTTCCTCTGCCATTCTCTTTCAGTCCTTCCAACCCCCCTGTCGTTGCACCAGACCTCTCTCTATCTCTGTCTCACTGGTTTGTGATTCTGATCCTCTCTAGTTCATGTGTTGCAAGTTGAAGGTTGTTTTCACAAAGTTATGTTCCAGATGTTGGGAGCACAGTTTGGCAAAGAGGGTATGGGACCTCAGTGACCAAGAAGGATCTGGTGTAAGGATAGGTGCCATAAAGAACCTGAAAGCACACCTCAGAGTTTGCTGCAGGAGAGAATGAGGATCTGGAGCCTGAAGGACCAAGGGAGTGTGCAAGTGATGGAGTGTATGCCTTGCTGAAGGCTTCCCTTACATGACCCAGTCAGGGACAGGCTGCACATGGTCTTTACTCACCCTATAGGCATTGCACTGTTGAAATAGATTTTATCATCTAAATATGGCACTAGCCGCACTAGCATCTCACGGGGTGGAGGAAGGGCATCTGGCAAGGGATCAGGAGCAGCTGGGAGACTCAGGGAAGGTCATCCTGCTTCCTGCTTCCTGCTTCCTAATGATCCCACCAAGGTGCCAGATGTTCCAACTGGGTGACATTGAGATGCTTTAGAGATGCAGCCAGCTGTCCAGTAGGTAGTAATGCTCTCTCTCTCTCTCTCTCTCTCTCTCTCTCTCTCTCAGGTGTGTGCTGCTGCCGTTGTTGAGCTGCCCTCCTCCATCGCAGGCCCTCTTTCTGCTCGTCGACTCCGTAGACGAGGGGATGAAGGGGGGCGGGACTGAGCCAAGCCCCACCCCTTCGAACCCACGCAGCATCGGCGAGCTCCTCTCTGCCCATCATGAGCTCCTCCCACCATGGCTCCTCCTCATCTGCTCCGCCCGCCGTCAGAACAAGAACATCACCAAACTGTTCACAGGTGAGATGTGTGCAAAGACCACACCTCCATCACTGAGACTGATAGGTATACAGGCCACGCCATCTCTATTGTGATTGACAGGTACTCAGGCCACACCTCTATTATGACTGACAGATAGAGGCCACGCCTCCTCAGTTGCGACTGACAGTTATACAGGCCACGCCTCCTCTATTGTGACTGACAGGTACAGAGGTACAGGTACACCTCCATTATATTACAAGTACACGCCCCCTTGCTAGTTTGGTAGAGTTTAATGGTAGTTTAAAGTGTGTGTGTGTGTGTGTGTGTGTGTGTGTGTGTGTGTGTGTGTGTGTGTGGTACCGTATCATCCTGTACCATGCCAGTTGTTGTGATTGCTGTGCCACAGCAGTCCAAGTGTCACGGTTGGCTGCCTTGTGGTGCCCTATCGGGCGTTGTGATTGGCTGCCGCCTGTGACATTCCTGCTGTGCTGTGCTGTGGCGTTCATAACGTTATGATTGGCTGCTGTGCCTCGGTTTTCCGAGCACCATGAATGGCTGCTTTGTGGTGTACCGAGTGTTGTGACTGGCTGCCTTGCTGTGGCATACTGATTGGCTAACATACAGGGCTGTGCAAAAGTCTTAGGCCACCGTTAGATTTGCTGTTTTAGCGATGCTATAAGGACCATATATTGACGATGACTGGACCCACCAATTTCAAACTTGAATTCCTTTTTACCCTGCTGTCCTTCCGAAAAGTGGTTTTCTTGGCTGCTACCCTTCCGAAAAGACCATTCCCGATCAGACTGAAGAAGGATGAAGCTCCCAGATGCTGCTGTTGCTCAAGTGTAGGGGAGGTCCCACTAAATACTTACTGCTGTAGCCTACAGAAGCTGTTTTTTCTGATTTGTTCTTCCGTTTTTTAATACTAGACAAACTTCCTGTGTTTTCTGGTTGTATTCAAATAAAGAGAAATAATTATATATGGTCATTATACCATTGCTAAAACAATGGTATATCAGTGTAAACTAAAGGTGGCCTAAGACTTTTGCACAGTACTATATAATAACATACCAACCATTGTGACTGGCAGCCATGCCTTTTAGAATTCCAAGGATTGTGATTGGAGACCATCCCACATTTTGTGTGATTGCCTGCCATGCTGTGGCACTCAGCATTCTGATTGGCTGCCATTCATGCCATCCAGGCACTGTGATGGACGTTTAGGCTTCGATGTTGTGTGACATTTGGCATTTCGGGCATCAGGATCGACTGCTGTGTCATGGCATTCATGCCCTCTGTGCCATTTCATGCGCTGTCTGGCGTGTGAGTCGTGGTATTGCGTGCATTGTGACTGACGAGAGATCAGTGCTGCAGTGAGACCGCAGGTGGCACGGTATTGGGTTTGGATGGTAACTTTAATGCCACATCAGCCTTCTGCCAAGCTCCCCGAACATCGTGTGAACGTTAGCTCCAGTAGCAGCTCACCTTTGCGATTGCTAACGGATCGTGGAATGGACAGTTCAGGCGGTTCTTTATTTATCGTGTTTAAAGACCAAAATCTTGTGCCACATCATGCTAATGTACGTTAGCAGCGGCTAACACCGAGCACACGGTTTCTGGGTTACAGCTGCAGGATATATTTGGATTTCCATCCTCCCTCGTCCTCGTCTTTATTTCTCTCTCTCTCTCCCAATAGAGAAGTAGTGAGGTGGAAACACTTAGGCAGCGAATCTGCTGTTCGGAATGTGTGCCTGCACACACACACACACACACACACCAACACCGCCACCACACAGAGGAGGCACAGACACACTGATGTATGGCCTCTTAGATGTTGGAGCTCACATAGCAGACGCCTCAGGCCTTTAACATGGTGTGTGTGTGTGTGTGTGTGTGTGTGTGTGTGTGTACAGGTTGACTCAGTCGGCTGTGCTTTAAGCTAAAGGATCTGCAGGATCAGTTGAGATTCCTGCAGCCTTCGTTTAGCTGGTTAAACACACACACACACACACACACACACACACACACACACACGGAGTCAGACTTTAAATATAAACTATATAGAATCTGTTAAGTCGTCTGACTTAAAACAGGCTGCTGTTATACCTAGCACACACACACACACACACACACACACACACACACACACACACCCCTTAACCTCAGTAACCTAAAGCAAATCTTTCGACTCTTTTTCAAGAAAAGTTTTTCGAGTTGCAGTTTGTGTAAAAAAGAAAATAATAATAATCAGGCGACCAGCAAAATGTCCCCACAATGATAGAAATGCCATTTGGTTCCCACCATGTAATACAAACATGGACACACACAGACACGTTTTATATTACTATCCTTGTGAGGACCTTTCATTGACATAATGATTACTGTAGCCAGTAATCAAAAGTTAGTCAGCACCAGCAAAACAAGTCAGATTGACCAGGTTTGTCTATCAATGTGAGGACATTTCGTCCTCATAAGTATAGAAATACATGCGCACACTCACTCTCATGACCCGCACGCTGATGCAGGCACACCTGGTCCTACAGTCCGGGGCCTGGGTCCATGAAAACTTCGAAGGTTCTTAAGACAAACAGTAAGAAGTTCATAAGGTTCTTAAATGTAATTCTGGAAAGAAAAACTTAAGAAAACAACTAAGAGTTTCTTTAGCAAATAATTATGAATTTCTTATGTAGGCTACGTTGCATTTTACAGCTTTATTTATTTTCATTATTTCCGTTATTAGTTTTTAATCCTTTCTGAGGACGACAAAGTAGAGGGAATTCAAACCAAAAAAACTTTAGCAAACAAGAAATAGAGGTCATGGAGGAAGAAATAGCGGCTTTGCCATAAACTTTCCTTATGTAGACTTTTGTATTCTAAGGATGATCTTCACTCCAAAGGCTTTTAAGCATTTAAATTGAAACCTAAGCCTTATTGAAGTAGCCCTTACAGCCTAAGACAAGTGTGAGGCTACTGTAAGGTTAAGGAAGCATTTAAGAACAGAATGTGTTCATAGTTTTTAAGAACTTTTTTTCCATTTAAGAAGATTTCTTTCTTAAGAAACTTTCGTGAATCCGGCCCCAGATCCCTACACCTGTTCTCCATCAGCTTCCTGTACGGTACTGCTTACATTTGAGAGTCTGTCTGCTCGTTTATGAAGCTCTTCTGTTTCAAACCCACTCGTTCCATCAGGTCATCTTCAGCCTGTTTACTAGTCACTCCTCCATCCAACCTCCGCAGTCCTGCTGATCGAGTGTTCTCCAGATTTTAAATTGTCTTCCTCCACAGAATCTGTATCTCATGTTTTACATTTAAGCACATCTCAAAGCCGACGGACTTTACCTCATAAAGTCCGTCGATGCATGTTCTACAGTTTCTAAGTTAAACCGTCCTTAAACTTAAGGTCCCAGAGGGTTCATAAACTTTTTCTCACAGCTGGGTATGAGCAGCTAGTGTCGAATGATGTTAGAACCCTTATATCCCATCATGCACTTTAGTCCTGTAATGGATCTGTGTTGATAGATGCCATCGTTATGAAAGCAGTGTGTGACTATATTGTGTGTGTGTGTGTGTGTGTGTGTGTGTGTGTGTGTGTGTCTGCGAGCGAGACTGTGTCTTACACTAATGCCTAAATACTGTTATTTAAAATGAGTTGCCTAATGACCAGGCAAATTACAGGGGTGTGTACAGCCAGACACACACTCACACACACACATTTGCGTTACTATCCTTGTGGGGACTTTCCATTGACTTCATGATTACTGTAACTAATAAATGCTACAGCCTCCTCAGTAACCTAAAGCAGATCCGAAGATGAAACGAGCGATTCAGTTCACGCCGCTCTTTAAACCGCAGCTCGGCTCTGAGGCGGCAGCGCTAATTTGGTCCGGCGGACAGATTTATAAGTCGAATAAATAAATACAGGCGAGCCGCCGAGTGAGCGCAGGCCTGAGGTCTGATCCGTGAGCCGACATGTCGCTGCTGGTCCTTAATAGCAGGTTATCAGATATGCTTTCGTTATGACTGGCTTGGAATAAAAGTGTATTGTCGAGAGATTTCACCGCCGTCATGATTACACGCGCAAGTGCGCTAGCGGGAAGGTTGTATTTTGAGCTACGTCGCGCTCTAATATTAGCCGAATAAATTCGCAGGTGAGCGTTAAGCTGCAGACACGTCGCGCACACACACGTACACGTACAAGCCCTAGCATAGTAATCATGCTCTCCATTCGTCTGTGTGTGTGTGTGTTTGTGTTTGTGTGTGTGTGTGTGTGTGTGTGTGTTTTTGTATTTTTATATAAACATGATTGCCCTGGGCATGCTAATACAACTAGTCTGACTAATTGTTTTTGGAAAACATGTTGCTCATCACACACAATGCAGCAGCGTTTAGAGAAAGCTTAAGCATTTAGCTAAGGGTTTAAGCAAAGTGTTCGTGCTGCACCGCCGACCAAATCCAAAACACTAACAGGTTTAGCACGTGTTGCAGCGTTAGCTCTGCTTAAACACCGATCTTAAGCCTGCATGCTGGCTATGGCATGTCGAAAATTACTCACCCAGGCCCTGTGTGTGTGTGTGTGTGTGTGTGATCCTTGGGAAGCCCTTTTATAACAGTCTGTAACCTAATTTAACACATCACTTTTTTATATGGGGATTTTACCGGTACTGTACTGAGTAGGGTGTTATGGGTTGACTGTGTGCCTTTTATTAGTGTATTTATGGTAGCTGTGCTACTCCAGGAATTAAGGTACATTATTACTTATTAGTGTTTGAATACAGGCATCAAAGTCATGCAATTTTAATAACATGCCCAGTTCTTAGTATAGTTATGGTAAGTGTGCTGTTTCGTTTTATTTTAGTGTATTCCCATATATTAGTGTATTTATGGTAGCTGTGCTACTCCAATTTAATTAATATTCCCATATATTAGTGTATTTATGATAGCTGTGCTGCTCCAATTTAATTAACATTCCCATATATTAGTGTATTTATGGTAGCTGTGCTACCCCAGCAGTTTAATATTCCATATATTAGTGTATTTATGGTAGCTGTTCTCTCCATTAATTAACAATTCCCATATATTAGTGTAATTTATTGTAGCTGTGCTACCCCCCGCAGTTTAATATTCCATATATTATTGTATTTTTATGGAGCTGTGCTACTCAGCAGTTTAATTAATATCTCATATAATTAGTGTTTTATGGTAGCTGTGCTACTCCCAGCAGTTTATTATTCCATATATTAGTGTATTTATGTAGCTGTGTCTACTCGCCAGCATTTAATATTCCATATATTAGTGTAATTTTATGGTAGCCTGTGCTACTCCAGGCATCCAGCAGTTTAATTAATATTCCCATAATATTATGGTATTTATGGTAGCTGTTGCTACCCCAGCAGTTTTAATATTCCTATATATTAAGTGTATTTATGGTAGCTGTGGCTACTCCAATTTAATTAACATTCCCCATATATTAGTGTATTTTTGATAGCTTGCTTGCTCCAATTAATTAACATTCCCATAATATTAGTGTATTTTGATTCTGTGCTGCTCCAATTTAATTAACATTCCAATGTATTAGTGTACTTATGGTAGCTGTGCTACCCCAGCTTTTAAAAATATCCATATATTAGTGTATTATGGTAGCTGTGCTACTCCAATTTAATTAACATTCCCATATATTAGTGTATTTTATGGTAGCTGTCTTACTCCATTTAATTAACATTCCCATATATTAGTGTATTTATGGTAGTTGTGCTACCCCCGCAGTTTAACTATTCCATATATTAGTGTATTTAATGGTAGCTGTGCTATCTCCAGCGTTTGAATTAATTATTCTCAATATATTAGTGTATTTATGGTAGCTGTTCTACTCGCATTTTTAATATTCCATATATTAGTGGTATTTATGGTAGCTGTGCACCCAGCAGTTTAATATTCCATATATTAGTTTATTTAATGGTTTAGCTGTGCTACCCCCACATTTAAATATTCCTATATATTTAGTGTATTTATGGTAGCTTTGCTACTCCATAGTTAATTTCCATATATTGGTGTATTTATGGTCCTGTGCTACTCCTCGTTTAATTATATTCCCATATTTAGTGTCTTTATGGTATCTGTGCTACCCCACAGCAGTTACTATTCCTATATATTAGTGCTATTTATGGTAGCTGTTGCTACTCCATAGTTTTTAATATTCCATTCTTGTGTATTTAGGGTATCTGTGCTACGCCAGCAGTTTAATTAATATTCCATATATTAGTGTATTTATGGTACTGGTGTCACTCTCCAGCAGTTTAATTAATTTCCCTATATTAAGTGTATTTATGGTAGCTGTGCTTACGCCAGCAATTTTAATTCATATTCCCAATCTTAGTGTATATGGTAGCTGTGCTGCTCCAGGCAGTTTAAATTAATATTCCCATATTTAGTGTAATTTATGGAGCTGTTGCTGCTCCAATTTAATTAACATTCCCATATATTAGTGGTATTTAATGAATAGCTGTGCTGCTCCAATTTAAATTAACATTCCCCCATATATTAGTGTGTATTTATGATAGCTGTGCTGCTCCAATTAATTACATTCCCATGTATTAGTGTATATTATGGTAGCTGTGCTACCCCAGCAGTTTAATATTCCATATATTAGTGTATTTATGGTAGCTGTGCTACTCCAATTTATTAACATTCCCATATATTAGTGTATTTATGGTAGCTGTTTCTACTCCAGCATTTTAATTAACATTCCCATATAATTAGTGTATTTGGTGGTAGCTGTTGTAAAAAAAAAACCAGCAGTTGAGTAATTAATATTCGTATATATTAGTGTATTTATGGTAGCTGTGCTACCCCAGCAGTTTAATGATATTCCTAATATATTAGTGTATTTATGGTAGCCTGTGCTACCCCAGCAGTTTAAATATTATTCCCATATATTAGTGTATTTATGGTAAGCTGTGCTACCCCAGCAGTTTAATTAATATTCCCCTATATAGTGTATTTATGGTAGCTGTGCTACCCCAGCAGTTTAATTAATATTCCCATATATTAGTGTATTTATGGTAGCTGTGCTACCCCAGCAGTTTAATTAATATTCCCCTATATTAGTGTATTTATGGTAGCTGTGCTACTCCAGCAGTTTAATTAATATTCCCATATATTAGTGTATTTATGGTAGCTGTGCTACTCCAGCAGTTTAATTAATATTCCCATATATTAGTGTATTTATGGTAGCTGTGCTACTCCAGCAGTTTAATTAATATTCCCATATATTAGTGTATTTATGGAAGGCATGCTGCTCTAACATTTACATTAAATTCCTATTTGTTGGTGTTTTATGGTAGTTGAACTCAGTGTTTATTTTTTTATTTTTGCAGTAATATTTTTGTTCATTAATGAGATGTTTGGTGGCTTTCAGGATTCTGTCAGTCTGGTCCTGTGCATTCTGAAGATTATGGTGAAGATGATTGTGAAATACAATTCTCTCCAGGATCACCTCTGTACTGCACTGAACAAGTGTGTGTGTGTGTGTGTGTGTGTGTGTGTGTGTGTGAGTGTGTGAGTGAGTGAAAGAGATGTGATGTAAAAAATATTTGCTCTGCAACAATTGAGACAGATGTTATTCGGAAACCAGGGAAACTGTCCTGTTTCAATACGCTTGCAATCAGCGGGAGGAGAAAAAAATGAATCTCTCTCTCTCTCTCTCTCTCTCTCCATACCTCTCTTGCCCTTTTTTCTATTTTTTGCTTTATACTGACAGATAAAATGATGGACTCTCATTGGAGACACATGATTGGACATTTTGGGAGCTGTTGGAATAAAAAACAGGGCTAATGGGCTCAGACATTTTTGTCCACGTGTCCCCTAATAACAGCTGCCAGGAAAAGATGAGAGCGAGCGAGAGCGAGCGAGAGAGAGAGAGAGAGAGAGATAATATTTCTGTTTTCATTTTTGGGTCTGATGGCCTTGAGATGAGTGTTGAGGAAAAACGAGCTCTGTTTGGGACGCTGCTGCTTTCAAATGTGTACACACACACACACACACACACACACACACACACACACACACACTCCGTCTGTCTGTCGTTGGTTATCTGATCAGTGTGAGTACTCGGTCTGTAGCGCTGGAGCTCAGGATCCGTTTGCCTAAACAGCAGCAGGTGTTGCTCAGCACACACTCCATCTCTCATTCCAATCAGCACAGCAGCTGCTAGCTGTATGTAAGTGTGTGTGTGTGTGTGTGTGTGTGTGTGTGTGTGTGTGTGTGTGTGAGTGTGTGTGTGTGTGTGTGTTAAAAACAAGAGACTTATCTTTGCTTGGGGTCAAATTAAGGTCTCTTATAGATATATAACAACACTGACACACCGTTCTGTACCTTCTGTCTTATTGTTTATATTCGGTCATTTAGCAGAAGCAGAGTAACAGTTGCAACGTACAGTCCTAGTGAATTGGATTGTGGGTTAGGGGCCTTGCTAGGGGCCAAACAGTGGCATTATTATGTGTTAGTGTTTTAGAAAAAGCAGTTACACTACTTTGCCTATTTATTAGAGTGTTTATGGTAGCTGTGCTATTCCAGTAATTATGGTAAATAACTACTTTAGTGTTTTATATCAGGCATCAAGTCATGCAATTTCTATAACGTGCCCAGTTCTTAGTATAGTTACGGTAAGTGTGCTACTGCAGGAGGTGCATGCACTTAATAATCCAATAACTGCAGATTATTAGTCAGTAATCCGATCACCGGGTATATATACAATTGAGTAACCAGATAGTGGGAGACCTCTGGGTTTATATGACTCGGGCAATAATCGGATTTCTACTTTGCATCCAGTCAGTAATCTCACAGGGATATTTGATGTAAACTTCAAACTTTCTTATTAAATAATCAGATTTTCTTGAGTATATACTGCATTTCAGAGTCTCCACAAAGTGTTCCATAGCTGTTTAAGTCCAGGGTTGCCAGATCCCACAAGAAAAATAAAAAAACTACATTAAATGAAAAAAGCCCCAATAAAGCAAGGTCTTTAGAATAAGCAGACCTGGCAACTGTGTTGGTTTGGAAGACTAGTTGAAATTGGGTAAAGGTTTACTGAGGGAAAATCCAGCTCTCTCTGTCTGATTTGTAGATCGGAATATGCTGTATTCAGGACCACTTGAATAATCAGAGAACTGCAGACTATGATCTGATTATTAGGTGCATGTAAACACACTCGGTATTGTGCCCACTTATTAGTGTATTTATGGTAGCTGTGCTTCTCCAGCATTTATGGTAGTCTGCTGGTTGGTTAGTGTAGTTTCAACAAGTACAGTCCTTTGCCCATTTATTAGTGTATTTACGGTCTGTGCCACTCCAGTAGTCACACTATTTTGCCCATTTTTTAGTTTATTTACAGTAACTGTGCTTGGCATTACTGGGATTTGAACCCTCCTGGTCAGCAGTCCAGTACCTTAACCGTTGCCCCACCACAGTCGTCCCAGGTTCCACCACTTCTCTTTGCTGTTGCTGTTTGACCTTCTACTTGGTCTTTTTGGAACTCTGTTGGTTCCCTCAGGGTGCTTTGATCTGAAAGTGTAAATTGGCAGAACTCTTCAGTTCATGCTGTTTATTAGCTGTGAACCTAACAGGACCTAATCGCAGTCACCTGTAGGACTGGGTACTGAAAATCGGCACCGAACAAATTGTGGGTCCTGCTGAGTACTGAAGAGTCTCACAAATATGCAGTGAGTTTCCAGTAGTTTAACAAATAGCCTTATAACATTATGATCACCAGGAAAAAGAAAACGAAAAAGACGGCAGCCTACGAATAATTAATCAGGGTGTGCGATCGGACAGTGCCATCGTTGTGGAGTTCCTCACCTACCCCTTGCCTTTGGTTGTGTATGGATAACAATAATCAGCCTGTCTAGTGTGTGTAACATGCTTAGAGCTTTGATGATAATTATGGCATGAGCTGGGTGATGATTCAGGGGCGTGAGTGTGCAGGACGAACAGCGGCGCTACGAGTCGCTCGAGGCTTCGAGCCAGTGAGTCAGAGCGCTTTGTCGCCGAGCTCGGACTCACCTGCGTGATGCCGCGTTAGTCAGCGCCGACCTCTGGATCCGTAACACAACGAGGTCCTTTCATACCACAGCCACACACTTTCCCTGGATTTCATTAGCGTGCTGCTTTGTACAGCGTTCATCACACTACACATCTGACTCCACTCTTGGCTCATTAACGCCCCATTCATCAGCTTCAAACGTGTGTGTTCTGAAGAGGCTTCGAGTGTTTGGGTATTTGATGTCTCTCTTGTTGTAGTCCCGCTCTTCGACGTGCTTCCCGCTTCCTCCAAACAAGCTCCATGTGAGCGAGGAGGAGCCACTTCTAGCAATTAAATCTGACAACGTAGACTGGTGTCTGGATTTTGTCCGCAGTTTGTTCACTCATTTTTAACTCTGGTCAGCACTTAGGTCAGACGCTAGGTTGATCTGGGGCGCTGGTACGCCCTGCATGGCTACACGTTGAGCTCTTAAGGTGTGTTAAGCAACAGTCAAAACAACAAATCCGATATGATCAAAGACGATCCATATCGCCATCCCCAGGCCTGTGTAGCCGTCAGTGTCTTGTCCTTGAGGGACCATCCCACGTTGAATGTGTCCAGAGTGGACGTAACCAGGATCGGGCTGCTTTAGAAGCTCTGCAGAATGCGTGCTCTAATGCCACAGTGGATGACTCAAGTGGAAATTGTAGGTCAGTGCCTTTACTGTAGATCTCTCTGAACAGAGCTCTCTCTGTTCGGCTCTGCTGGCAGGATGCTGAACCCTGAGACATTGATTCGTTCGTTCGTGTTGGTCCATACTGGTTTGCGCTCATATAGCAAAAATGTGGCCATGTTTCTCTGAACTAGATATATTTCAGTATAACGAGATGGAGCACGACAACACGTCCAGTCCTTTAATGCGTCGCAAGGCTGATGAAGTTTCTGATGTTCGCTGTCAGTTTGTTTTCCCTCTTTAAACTCGACGAACTGCCTGGTGGCTGATTCCCAAATCAAACAGACGAGGAAACGGTTACAAACAAGCCTGCTGGTGAAAATGAAGACTATGGGGTCGTCGCCCATCATCTCCTTTTCTTACTCCTACGAGGTCCCTTTTCCTCTTCCTGGAGACGCACACCCACACCCAAACACAGTCTCTCTCACAGATGGTGTGTATATTCAGGTCGGGGTGGAGGTCTGGGTCAGTGAGACTGGAAACCGGCAGTCATATGGGACGACTCATGGAAACTATCCGCCTAATGGCAAAAACAACTGCTAGCCGGACAGCTAACATGGCCTGTCCTGTCGAAAACATGAGCTGCAGAGTCTGGAGTTCATTTCATGTCAGGAAGACGCCTCTGCAGCCCATTAGCTGGCTTGCATAATTTAGCGTGCATTTGTTCACTGGGATAGCCATTAGGCTGGGTGTATTACATTTACAACATTTAGCAGATGCTTTTATCCAGAGTGACGTACTTGCTCTAGAGTCCGGCAGTGGTAACTCGACCAAAACAAAGATTTAAACTCACAGTTTGGTGCTTGTTTGGTTTTTTATTTTGTTCTGGAATATCCATATTTCGGCACTCGGGTGGCGTAGCAGTCTAGCACCGCCACCGCGAGACCATGGTTCAAGTGCTGGGAATGCCGTTCACGATGAGGAAGCATCAGATTTCGATGGTTTCTTGAGTGCTACTTGGTCAAAATAGCACACTACTAAAGAAGGAGTAGGGATACTAACAAGGGGGTAGTGATCTATTTCGGACACAGCCATGTCTTTAGTGTAGCTCTTCAGAACGTGCTGATGGCGAAAATAAGCCATGGATTAACAACTCACATCATGTTCGGAACAAAGAATTTAGAATTTGTTGTACCAGGCACTCGGGGCACAGTGGCAAATTAGGCGGGACAGGGACAGGCCTGGGACTGTGGACAGCCATAACAATGACGTGACTGTTTGTAACTTCGTCAGTAGAATATCTGGGTTTCTTTTTTAAAATAGAGGTCTTGTAAATTACAGATAAACTAACGTTCATTAAGATCGAAGCTTAAACCAGGCCTAGCCTGTAGTTGCTTTAAATTTTACAGTTCAGAAGTGCCACATCTAAGGCTAAAATGCTAGTGCCTCCTGGCACGGAATATCCCCGTTGAGACCGGCTATCAGACACGATTAATTAAAACTACAAATTCCTCTCATTGCTTTCCCACCATCGCAATCTGGACCAGGGCTGAGAAATATGCTAACAGCTTGGTGGAGTGTGCGCGGATGTTTTTCTTCCCAGCCAGCGCTAGCATAAGGCCATGGGAACAGTAAATAAAATGCATGCGTAAATGCCTCTATTACCCTCGGGTCTTGAGGCGTGCTGAGATGTGCTTCCACAGGGGAACGGTTCTCCCTTTTTCGCCCAGCTAGAGATAAAAGCGTGGTATTTGCACTTGTGGCGTGGAGATTTAGTTGGCACCGGTGGCTGTTCATAAAAGTCAGCGCTTATAGTGTATTGCTCCAGTTCCTGAAAGCAGCGCTCGACTCGTTTATGTTTCACGGCTCGGATCCAAACCGTATATTTCATCGTATCACAAAGGAAATTCCACTTACCCTCTGTACGTAAATAGAGCATTCATCATTTAGGGGCGATCTGCACCAGTGTTTAGTATATTGTGCATGACCGTGTCGTCTGGAAGGTCCACTGCTTCAGTGCGGGGTTCGAAGATTCGTGCTGCCCTAATGTGTTCTGCTTTTATGTGTACACATCTGGGAGCTGTTACAGAGCCGTTAGAGGGGTCGCTGGGTACGTTCAGGCTGAACTGTGATGTTCTGCATAAAATAAGGCGCAATTCAGAGGGAACGAACTTGCTTGAACTATATCCCGGGGGAACCATGGAAGGGAAGGCAGTTGGGGACAATTCCAAGGGACCCGAGTTAACACGACGCTGAGGGGACGTCCCTTCGAGGCATCCCTTCAAACATTTACATTTATTGATTTGGAAGGCTATTTCAAGCATCCTGGAACAAAGACCTGGAATCTCAAACACAGTGTTCCTCGCACATTGCAGACGGAATGAACCCAAGATTTTTCATATTTTTTTTGTTATGTTTTTTTCTGGAGATCCTCCGCCCATCTTTTGCTTCTCAGCCTTTTGCTTTTGTGAATCATGATTACAATTGCCTATTTGAAACAACGTCATTATTTTGTTTTTTTCACCTCATTACTAGCCCTAAACTTTTATTGGAACATGTTGCAAGCCTGAAATGCAGGAAGGGATGTTTATGAACAAATGAAATGAAGTTGGCCAGAAAAAAGAAATATTTTGGGATCATGCTGTCTGCGATAAAGTAAAATCAAACGAAATGTAAAGGAACACTGCGTTGTTTCATTTGCACTTTCCGTGCCGTCCCAACATTTTGGGTTTGGGGTTGTGACGCGAAATTAGTCACTGTAAGGCAACCTTAACTTTAAGAAACTGGCTCCAGAGCAATGGAGGGTGAAAGACCTTGCTTATGGTGAAGCTGGGATTCAGAAGATCATAGTAATTCATAGCCTTAAGTGCTGAGCCAACTCTGTCCTCGCTAAATACAAGCAGACAGTCTGTCAGGGGATCCCTATTTCCGACAGGTGCCCCTAGCTACTCCCTGAGGGTCCTTTTCAAAAATTGATCCTCGCTGCCATGTTCTGATCTCATTCAAGTTTGCCAACCTATAACCTGCTGCATTGGTTGAGTTGCGAAGCTCAAATAGATGAATCCGTTTCCTTTCTTTGCTCTCACAGGTTTCCGTAAGATCAGCCTGGATGACCTGCGCAAAGCCTACATCGTTAAGGACGTCCAGCAGTACATCCTGCACCGGCTTGACCAAGAGGAGGCGCTGCGACAACACCTGACCAAGGAGACGGCGGAAATGCTGAACCAGCTCCACATAAAGAGCAGCGGCTGCTTCCTGTACCTGGAGCGCGTCCTGGACGGTGTGGTCGATAACTTCATCATGCTTCGCGAGATCCGCGACATCCCGGGAACGCTGAACGGACTCTACCTGTGGCTGTGCCAAAGACTGTTTGTCAGGAAGCAGTTTGCCAAAGTGCAGCCCATCCTGAACGTCATTCTGGCCGCCTGCAGGCCTCTGACGGTGAAGGAGCTGTACCACGCCGTCTGGACTAAAAACATGACCCTCACCATGGAGGAGTTTCAGAAAAAGATGGACATCCTGTCCAAGCTGCTTGTGGACGGACTCGGCGGTACCAAGATCCTGTTCCACTACAGCTTCGCTGAGTGGCTTCTGGACGTCAAGCACTGCACTCAGAAGTACCTGTGCAACGCTGCCGAGGGCCACCGCATGATGGCCATGAGCTACACGTGTAGAGCGAAGCAGCTTAAACCTCTGGAGGTGCAGGAGTTTGCCTTTCACTTGATCAACTCCAACCTGCAGATCGAACCGTTTCACCTGGCCCTGTGGATGGTCTGGAATGGAACGCCTGCCAAAGACTCCCTTTCTAGGTCCATCCCCAAGGAGCAGGAGGTCCTGCAACTTCTGGTCAAAGCAGGAGCCCATATCAGCAACGAAGATGATCATGCTTCGTGCATTGTGCAGCAGGCCCTGGAGAGAGAGGATTCCATCCGAACCCTGCTCGATAATGGGGCGTCTGTCAACCAGAGCGACTCCAGCGGGCGCACGCTGCTGGCCAATGCGGCGTACAGCGGCAACCTGGACGTGGTGAACCTGCTCGTTTCCAGAGGAGCCGACATGGAGCTCGTGGACAACCACGGACAGACGCCGCTCACTCTCGCCGCCAGACAAGGCCACACCAAAGTGGTCAACTGCCTGATCGGCTGCGATGCCAACATCAACCACACGGATCACGACGGGTGGACGGCATTGAGGTCTGCCGCTTGGGGCGGCCACTCCGAGGTTGTATCGGCGCTCCTGTATGCGGGCGCCAAGGTGGACTGCGCAGATGCGGACAGCAGGACCGCCCTGAGAGCTGCGGCGTGGGGAGGTCACGAGGATATCGTCCTTAACCTCCTCCAGCATGGGGCAGAGGTCAACAAGGCGGACAACGAAGGGAGGACGGCGCTCATTGCGGCAGCCTACATGGGGCACAGGGAGATCGTTGAACATCTTCTGGAGCACGGCGCGGAGATAAACCACGAGGACGTTGACGGACGGACCGCGTTGTCCGTCGCGGCCCTCTGCGTGCCGGCGAGCAAAGGCCATGCCTCGGTGGTCAGCCTTCTCATCGAACGCGGAGCAGAGGTGGACCACTGCGACAAAGACTGCATGACCCCCCTTTTGGTTGCCGCCTACGAAGGGCATGTGGACGTGGTGGATTTGCTTCTGGAAGGAGGAGCAGACGTCGACCACACGGACAATAACGGAAGGACGCCTTTGCTGGCTGCAGCGTCCATGGGCCACGCTTCTGTGGTCAATACATTGCTTTTCTGGGGTGCGGCCGTAGACAGCATCGATAGTGAAGGGAGGACGGTGCTGAGCATCGCGTCCGCTCAAGGGAACGTCGAAGTGGTCCGGACTCTGCTGGACAGAGGCCTGGATGAGAATCACAGGGATGACGCCGGATGGACGCCCTTACACATGGCCGCGTTCGAGGGACATCGGCAAGTGTGCGATGCCCTCATTGAACAAGGCGCTCGATGCTCTGAGGTTGACAACGACGGACGTATACCTTTGATCCTGGCTGCTCAGGAGGGGCATTACGACTGCGTGCACATTCTCCTCGAGAGCAAGTCTTGCATCGACCAAAGGGGTTATGACGGCAGAAACGCTCTTAGGGTGGCAGCCATGGAGGGACATCGGGATATCGTGGAGCTCCTTTTGAGCCACAGGGCTGACATCGACTACAAAGACGCAGACGGGCGCCCGACCTTGTACATCCTGGCGCTTGAGAATCAGCTCGGCATGGTGGAGTTCTTCCTGGAGAACGGCGCCAACGTGGAAGCGTGCGATACCGAGGGCAGGACAGCGCTCCACGTGTCCTGCTGGCAAGGCCATTTAGAAATGGTCAGGTTGCTGATCAGCTATCACGCCGACGTGAATTCCTGCGACAACGAGAAGCGCTCCGCCCTTCAGTCGGCCGCGTGGCAAGGTCATGCGAAAGTCGTCCAGTTTCTGATAGACGGCGGCACTCGCGTCGATCACACTTGCAATCAGGGCGCCACTGCGCTCGGCATAGCAGCTCAAGAGGGTCATATCGACGTCGTGCGCATCCTTCTGGAGCACGGCGCCGATGCCAACCACGCGGACCAGTTTGGTCGCACGGCCATGAGGGTTGCGGCGAAAGGAGGGCATTCGACCATCATCAAACTTCTGGAGAAATATGGCGCCACGAGTCTGAACGGCTGCAACCCCTCGCCGGTACACACCATGGAGCAGAAAGCGCCTCTGTCCGTCACGGGCAAGATGCAGTCGCTTACGATCAAATCCAGCAGCTCTGGCAGCACAGGAGCAGGAGACGTTCAGCCGTCAGGTCGAGGTTTATCAAACGGACCCGTTCACGCTTTCAGCTCCCCTTCCGAGTCGCCGGACTCTACGGTGGACAGACAGAAGTCCTCCCTGTCCAACAACTCTCTGAAAAGCTCAAAGAACTCATCGCTGAGGACAACGTCCTCCACCTCGACGGCCCAGACGGTGCCCATCGACAGTTTCCACGGGCTCAGCTTTACAGAGCAAATTCAGCAGCACTCTCTGCCTCGAAGTCGGAGCAGACAGTCCATCGTTTCCCCTTCGTCTACCACAAAGTCCGTCGGTCCACAACCCGGATCTCCCACCGGCGAGTTCGACTGGAGTCAGATTAAACCTGGCCTGAAGTCCTCGAAGGCAGGAAAGAGCGGGACGAACCAGTCGTCGAAAAAGGATGGGGACAAGAAGAAAAACAAAAGCAGCGGCACCGCCCAGCAAGGTCAGGTTCTGGAATACGAGATGACCCAATTTGACAAGCGGGTCGCCTTTAACAAGCCAGTGTCCAACATCGCTGTAAAGGATCCTCAGTGTAAAATCGTGCTAGGAGGCTCCAGCCCAGTGGATTCCGGCCAGTTGCAGGACCCCTTCTATATCCAACAGCAGAGCTGTGTGGAGAAGAAAAGAAATGGGATACTGACCAACCCGAACTATCACCTGCAGGGAAACCAAGTCTTTTTGGGGAGAGTCTCAGTCCCCAGAACTGTGCACAACAGGGGACATCAGGAAGTTCTCGACAGTTACCCAATAGGGGAGTCCGAATTAAGCCTTAAACAAGCTCTGAAACTGCAGATTGAAGCGTCTGATCCAGGGTTCAACTACAAAAAAGAGACCCCGTTATAACTGGTAGGTAATGGCCGGAGCGCAGACTGATATCACATGACATCTTACAGATTAGTGGCGTTGTATATCTACAGGGTTTGCATTTCCAGATAATTGGTCTTCAGTTTCATAAACAACCCAATCAGTTCAAGTGGCCTTAATAGAATTCACGGATTTCTTGTAAAAATGTGAAAGCGTTGCCAGGAAAACATTTTCAGACCGAACACTGACATGATCTCATTGTTGTTTCAGGCATCTTGAATTGAGTCCATCGTCCAGATGTTATGGAGAATGTGCCAAAGCAACTTCATCGAGAAGGGGGGGGGAGAGAAAAGGTCTGGAGTTGATCTAGGATCAGAGTTTTGCCTTTTTACTTTCAAACACAACACTTAACGCATCCAGAAAGGAACTGATCCCAGATCAGCACTTACACGCTGAAACGTATAGCATATATACAACCCCCCTCCCCTGGAAGTTGTCGTAAAAAGTTGCCCTTGGAGGAAAATTTCAAGAAAGAACGAGGAAAGAAGAGTGCAAATCCAAGATAAAGAATGTCGATTGCTTTCAGCAGGTGGTGAATAATACGAACCGGATTTCTACGTGCCTACCGACGTTACGGCTTACACATATTCATGCACAGCGTCTTTTAATTTAATGTATTGCTATTTAATATGCCGTGTATGCACTTTTTATTTCCTGCAGCCAGATGAAAATCCAAATCACTTACGTTTTGTTTTCCTTCTCACTCTTTATGGTGCTTGTTTCTTTCTTTTTTTTAATGAAACAGTTGGTTTGTTTGTTGTCTTTTGTTATTTTTGTGCCTGTGCAAACTCAGTACAGCAATGTAACTCACCCATTGTGGGGAAAATATCACAAAGATCCATAATAATCCCATCATAAGCCATTTGGAAAAAAACACTACATGTACTGTATGTCCATTCATTTTGGATGAGTTTCATTTTAAAAGATCGCACATTTCCTCAGCCACTCATGTTTAGTGTCATCAGTCGTATTTATTTTTTTGGAAAAAGCCACTTTTCATGGTGCTGTCTGCAGATTGTACCTGCTCGTATGATCATTTTTAAAATTTTTGTCGCCTACATTGTCTTATTTTAATGTTATTTTTTTTATTGTAGTATTACCAGTGCCCTGAGGGGCGGAGCCGATTTGGCCACGCTTCACATTTTTATTTAGTCCCTGTGGGACCTTTTTTTTCATCCCGCTCATAATGTGTTCGGTTACTAACAGTCATATTTAAACATGATTTGATTTTGGTGCTAAATGAAAAATGTTCTCAGCGTAAATTAAGCTGCATACAGATGAAATCATATTTTCTTGACTATAAGACACCCTCTAAAACTTGGTGGTTGCACTTATCCAGAGCAACTTACAATTAGTACAATCTTACAATCCAAGCAATTGTGGGTTAAGGGTCTTGCTCAAGGACCCAACAGTGGCAGCTTGGCAGAGGTGGGATTTGAACCCTCTACCTTCTTGTCCAGTGTCCAGTACCTTAACCACTAAGCTACCACAGTCCGGCTACCACAGTCCGGCTATCATATAACATGCAGTCCAAGCGGTTGTGGTTTAAGGACCCAACGCTGGTAGTTTTGCCAGTTCTGGGACTTGTACACTGGACCCTGTGTTCAGCAGTCCAAGAACTTACCAGCTGTATCACCCCCATCCCATGTGTATGCAAAGTAGATTGGAGTTTTTGCTTCCCGACCATGAGGAGGGGTCTGGGACCTATACTGGGGAAAGATCCCCAAGCTAGTCGTCTCTGCCTCAGACACAGCCAAAGGTGCCTCTTTGTGATGGCCGACCTGGCAGGAAAGCACCCCAGCTCACTAACCCAGGTCACTGCAGTGGTATAAAAGAACGTTTTCGTTGTTTTATTCCCACTTTTCCTGGTCACAGTCTTGGGAGTGGCATCAGAGGTCGCTCTTGCAAAGACGAGGATGATCCCCGGACCACCCTCCGCTCCCTCAGACAGAGCCAGTTGGGCCTGCATGCGTTTCCCGACCCTGCCAGAAGATCGCTCCTGGATTTGAACCCAGGTCACCACGGTAGCGATCTGTTTTAGACCACAAACAAATTTGCCAGTTGCAAACAGTAAAAAGACTCAGCCATCTGCTCCAGCCTCTGCATGGCGTCGCCTCTTATTCATGGAATAATTTATACCCGGTCAGAAAGTGTTATGGAAAATCTCACAGCTGCCCACTGCTAGTTAGCACCTCCTCCGTTTTGGATCTGTCAAGTCGAAGGGGTTTCAAAGCCTTGCTTGCAAAGTTTAATCACAAAATTGCTGGTGGCAACAAATTCCATTGAAATGAATGTAATTAAGTAACATTTTGCTGGAAAATACTAGTCTGACCGCGTCTTACTGGAGGCCTCGACGTGGGCTACAGGAACAGTGCGCAGCCATGTCATAGTATTGGCAAAGAAAAAGCTACTGATACATTAATAGTAAGTGCAGTGTGGAGGCCTAATTTTGTACCGTTGCCTTCTTGATTTGAGAGGATTTGGTTTGAAACTTTCAAAAAATTGCTAAATCTGTGCTGAATCAGGATCTACACTACATGACCAAAGTATGTGGATACCACCATGCAATCATCTCAGACAAACACTGGGAGGAGATTTTTTTTAAATCGGTTCCCAGGGATGTTTGTGAAATTATGAATACCCTGTACTCTCTTGAGTCTTAAACATCTATGAGCAACCACAACTCGACCCTGAATCCAAACTGTTTTAGGCTTAGCCAGAGCGACTTGACACTGAACTAATAAAGCAAGGGTCTTATTGAAGGACCCAATGGAGTCAGGATTTAAACTACCAACCTTCTGGTTAGTAATCCAAAGCCATAACCACAGGGCTTTGGATCCCTGCTGAAGCAGGTAAAAGCTTCCACCTTGGTGACACTAACTACCAGGTTCAAGATTCCCTCGAGGTGTCACAAAGCATCCTGTTCTCCTCTTGCTTGTTCTGCTCATTGTTGCGGGAGGGGGTCTGGAGCCTACCCAGAATTCAAAGAGGTGTACCCTGGGCTCCAGTCGTGGTCCAGTTCAGAGTTCTATAAATGCTCAGCTTGTCAGGAACTGTCACCACTGAGCTGCTGGAGCTGCTACTATCAAAGTGCAGGTGGCTAATCGCCCAACGTTACTGTCCAACCCCAATAGCTGTGTGCGTGCCTCCATACTGGCCGGGCGCTACAAAGACGCGCTTGTCCAAGTCCGAGAAAGGGGAAGGCTAGATGAGGGAACCTGTCAGCCGCTTGAGGCACTGACAAAATGGCAACTGAATACCGGTGGCATAGTCCGTTCCTCCATGAGGATTCGATCTCTGTTGAAGTCCGCCACCTGTCAGTGACAAGAAAGTTTTATAGAGGCACCCCTTGGTCTACAGCCATCCATCGTCGGTGGAAGGGTCATGCAAGCAGCAGGGAACGTCGATAGAATGGGGAATTTGGCAGGACCAAACTGGGGCGAGAATCCAACAACAAATCACGCTCCGGTGGCTGAACGGAAATCAATCTGCTCCTAAATCTAGTGCAGATCCCTTCCAAACAAGTGCAGGCACTGCAAAAGGGGCCCTATTTCTGCAACGTGGTGTCATTCATCGACTGTGCAGTTTAGATTTTCTCCAGGAATTCCATGGAAGGTGTCTTATAGTCTGGGTAATACAGTGAGCCTAATCTTGGACTGAACTATCTTTTCAAAACAGATGATTGTTTTCCAGTCTAGGTCTAGGCCTGGTGTGCTTCGGTCTGCCCTGAAAAACTCACGTATCACTACTTAACCTTAAGTAACGTAAAACTCTATCCAGTCTAACCTACATGCCGAGGTCTGTGCAAATCGATAACCTTATTATCAACAGGGCATCATTTATAGTCGTCAAGCCAAAGTTGTTAATGGGAGAGAGAATGGGAGTGTGTGTGTGTGTGTGTGTGTGTGTGTGTGTGTGGCGCTTCGTTTTACGCTGCTGGCAGTGAGAGCTGTGGAAGAAAAAGAAAGAATAAAAGACAAATGTTACAACGACCGGTGAAAGCTCAGGATGGCTGAACCAGAGCCTTTCTTATGGAAAAGAAGAGAGAGAGAGAGAGAGAGAGAGACTTTGTAAATGAATTCTGGACCGTATTCAGAAATGTTAAGCCATCTGTCGAGCCGCCACATTGCTCCTCTTTCGTTCGGTTTCCTCCGCGCTGCATGTCCCGTCTGTTCTGTCCTCTGTTCTGTTCTGTGGAATACTGCAGCCTCGCTTCCTCAAGTGAGAGAGGTTTGATTGTAAATAGCTTAAACGTGTACATTTAAACCTCACTTTTTTGTTGTTGTTCGTTTCTTGTATTATATTAAGCCGGTTTTTTTTCTGACGTATATTAAAAGTGCTTAATAAACTTATTTGCTTTACTGCACAAGCTCTGCGTCGTCTTATTTACACACAATAGCCATTTGAAGGTTCACCATAGGTAAGAGCAAAAGTCTTAGGCCGCCAGTAGATTTGCTGATTGATATTGTCGACGATTGGACCCAAATATTTCAAACTTGGATTTGTCACTCAGAAATGCTCTTTTCCACCAGTCCAATCTTAGCATATCTTAGGGTTAGCTTCTCACCCTGTTCCCCTTTAGAAAAAGTGATTTCATGGCTGTTACCCTTCCAAAAAGACCATTCCTGACCAAGCTCCTTCAGACACTTTGCATCCTGATGATGCTGCCAGATGCTGTTATTGATCAAGTGTAAGGGGAGAACACACTAAATACTGGCCACTGTAGCTCTTTTTTTTGTTTGTTGTAAAGCAACGGTATATATAATCTAATGGTGGCCTAAGACTTTTGACACATAACTGTACGTAACGCTCTCTTAAACGGTCCCATCAAAGAAAAAAGTTTTTCGTGGACAAGGAATCCCAGACAGAATTCGTATTCAAGGGAATGCTTTCTACAAAAACAAATGGCAATGACGTGAGCCCCACACCCTCAGTCCGGGCTGAGCGGGGGCCACTCTACGCCGCTACCACAAAGGGGCACCTTTGCCCTCAAGCTCACGCAAGCAGGGCCCTCACTTACAGACAAACCAAAATCAAAAGGAGAGATTCATGGTTGCGGGGGTGGGACCAACGTCGTCCACCAGCTGGTTTCAAAATCTGTGCCGCTGTTTCAATCGTTCATAGCAAGGCCACCCTGTTCCCCACCAGGTTCTCTCCAGGGAAGAGCTCCAGTCGCTGCCTGACCACACTTTCGCCCCCCACTTATGAGTCACAACCCGTTAGACAAGTTGATAATTACACACATTGCCTAAACAAAATTGATCTGTCATGTCTTTATTGGAAACGCTTGCTAATCATTCACCGTCCAGTGGTGGGGGCGGGCACGCTGACGACGAGTGGTTAGCCAGCTCCGGAGACCTGGGTTTAATTCCCGGCTTCTGTCTGTGTGGTGTTAGTTATATGTTTTCTCCCTGTTGTCTGGCGTGGGGTTTCTTCCGAGTACAGCTACGTCGCTTAACATCATCCGCAAACTTCTTTGAAACAGGACTTGCCCAACATTTCCGTAGTTCATTTTGAACCCTTTTAATATTTATATTTCTGTATAACTATGACCTAAACATCATTAGATTTTCACACAAGTCCTAAAAGTAGATAAAGAGAAACCCATTAAACAGATGAGACAAAAAGATATAACTTGGTCATTTATTTATTGAGGAAAATGATCCAGTATTCCAATATTAGTGAGTGGCCAAAAAGTATGCGCACTCTAGGATACAGTTACATTAATTTGCAGGTGAAATGAGAGGCAGGTGTTTTTTTCATCAATGCGGAGGCCAATCGGTGGAAGTGGGCACCCTGTTTTATTTAAAGAACAGGGATCTATCAAGTTCTGCTCTTCACAACACCTGTACAACAGCAGCAAAAACATGTCTTTGAAAACAGGACATTGCCCGGACATTTCCGTAGTCAGTTTGTGAAAACCCTTTAGAAAGGTTTACAATATTTCTGCATTAAATATGGACTAAAACAATCCACAGTAGATTTTCAACACAATGTCCTTAAAAAAGTACGATAAAGAGGAACCAGTTTAACACAGATTGAGACCAAAAATATTATTACTTGGTCATTTATTTATTGAGGAAAATGAGTTGGCGAGGTCACAAAGGACCCCAGGGTAAACTCTAAGAACAACTGAAGGCCTTCTCCACATTGGCTAATATTAATTGTTCATGAGTCCACCATCAGAAAGAAACAATGAACAACAATGATGTTGCATGGCAGGGTTGCAAGGGAAAAGAGCAAAAGCCACTGCTCTCCAAAAAGAACATTTGCTGCTCGTCTGCAGTTTGCTAAAAGATCACGTGGACGAGCCAGAAGGCTGTTGGAAGAATGTTTTGTGGATGGATGAGACCAAAATAGAACATTTGGGTTTAAAAAGAAAAAACGTTATGTTTGGAGGAAAGGAAAAAAACACTGCATTCCCAGCATAAGAACTTCTATCCCATGTGTGAAAAAAAAAAAACATTGGTGGTGGTGGTAGGATCATGGATTGGGCCTGTTTTTTGTTGCATCTGGGAGGACGGCTTGCCCCATCATTGATGGAAAACAATGAATTTTTGAATTATATTGGAGAATTCTAAAGGAAATGTCAGGGGACATCTGTCCATAGGAACGGAATCTCAACAGAAGGTGGTCATGCAGCAAGGACACGACCCCGAAGCACACAAGCCGTTCTACCAAAGAATGGTTACAGAAGAATAAAAAGTTCATGTTTTTGAATGGCCAAGCCCAACAAAGTCCTGACCTTAATCAATGGGAAATGTTGTGGGAAGGACCTGATAGTGAAGCAGCTAATGTGAAGAAAACCCACCCAACATCCCAGAGCTGAAGCGTTGTTCTGTACGGAGGAATGGGTTTAATTAAAAATTCCTCCAAGCCGGTGTGCAGGACTGATCAACAGTTGAGAAGACCAGACTCAGGCTTTGTTTATCTGATTATAGACCTACCACCAACAGCTCGTTCATTACAACTGCTGAAAGTTCAAGAGCCAGCATGTTTACATCATTTTATCCAGACAGGACTGTGAATATTCAGTGTTCAGTAAAGTGGTGTCTTAAGTGTTGAAGTCCATAACAACACTTGACTTGTTGTGTGTGTAGCGTACTGATAAAACAAGAAAAAGGAAAACACTTTTACGACCTGTCAGGACAAAGCAAAAATGTCAGATGAGTGCGATAATGAGTAAAGAAAGAGCAGTGTGTAACCAGAGTGTGATGCTGTGATGGCGATAAGACACCGGGGAAGACAACACACTCACCTACTGAACGATTATCACAATATCAAACACACTCACACGTACACGAGCGTTGAGGTCCTAAGGCTGATATGCTCAGTGTCTGCACATGGGGAATGCTCCATCTCTCTCTCTATGTCTTCATTTGTGTCTCTCGTCCCATTTTCTTTTTATTTCACTGCTTGTTTTGTTTGTGGTAACCAAGCTCCATCCTCCTTCCTATCTTATCTTATTTATGTCTCTCTTTCTCTTGCTCGCTCGTTGTCTCTGAATTGGACCACATCTCCTCTACTAAATCTCTATGCTTCCTGGACCATTATTCAACCGGAGGGTCCAACAAGCACACACACTAACGCACAGACCCATAAATCTAAGGTGGATCAATTGTTGCTAGGTGCGTAGGTATTTGCATGGTGTGTGTGTGTGTGTGTGTGTGTGTCTGACTCCTCAAATGGCAAGCTGATTTACATACAGATCAATGGTGAGTGTAATTTGTGTGTGTGTGTCTCATTGTATATTTATCACGGCTTTACATACAGATCAATGCATGCTACACTGGATGATCTGATTATCGCGGGGTGGTGTGTGTGTGGTGTGTGTTGGTGTCTGTGTGTGTGTTGTGTGTTGTGAGGGGTTATTATAGTTAAACAGGCAAAAACTACAAAACTTAAATGTGACTTATAATACCAACATCAATATTGATTCTGCAGGTGCTGAAGATGCAGCTCTATTACACTTTATTACTCTCTCTCTCTCTCACACCACACCACACACACACACATTCTGCTTGTTTGTGGTAGGCAGCCATAATTATATTCCTCTGCACTGACGTGCACGTGGCAGAGAGAGAGAGAGAGAAAAGCTGTGCGAGAGAGAGAGAGAGCTATTCATGTGGGCGCCAGTCAAGCATCTCATTGACTTTCATAAGGTTTCATAAGTCTTCCCATCCCAGACAGAAGCAGAGAACATTTAGAGTGAATAAATGAACATACACTGATGGTTAGCTCTGCCCCCTAAATACCCACACAGCCAATCAGACTGGCTTATTTGAACAGATATGAACTTTTTCAATACAGACAAACCGTTTTAAAAAACTCCCTAGCTACACAACTGTTAAATATCGTGCGACTATTTTTATTGTTAGCCAACACTACTGAAGTGTGCTCCCGAAGCTACATGTTTATTGGACTATACACCCATCAAATATTGATGCTCAACAGCTGAGCAGATACTTTAATAGTGAAATATTTCGATTAATACTTGCTAGGTAAGAAAAACAGTCAAATAATGAGAACTGCGAAATAAACAAGAAGGCTTAACATATGGATTTGGCTGCACAGATGAAATATGGATGATTGTTAGCTACAAACCTGAACCGTTGCAGGCAGAGAGCTGATTTAATTCGGGCGGAAAAAGTGATTTCAACTATCTGATCATACAAGATCTTAATACAGCCAAACACACACACTATGACAGCATGCTGGCTGCAGTTAAACAGTAGGTGATTATCGACCTGATGTTCTCTGGTTATGGAGACTGAACGTACCCCTGATGATTGGTGCTTCCAAAAAGGTTTAATATGTTGGGATTGGGGGATATTTGGCTGGTCACCATGGCGATGAGTACTTCTTTATAATGCACCATTTACTTTCAAAACTGAAGGTGTAAACCTAAAATAACAAAAAATACACTAAAACAAATGATTTGCTTTTGAGTGTGCTGTGTGTACTCCACATGACCACACACGGATAGGAAGATGTAACATTCTGGGGGATATTTACTGGTCCTCACAAGGAACGATGCGGATTTACAAAACCTACAATTTTCTTTGTAAAACCAAAAGAGCCAAAGAGCTTTTAGGTTACTGAGGTTAAGGGTAGGGTCAGGCGTAGGTGTACGAGTAGCATTCATAAGCTACAGCAATAATATGTCAATGAAAAGTCACCACAATGTTAGAAAGACTCTCTTTATATCACTTGAATGTGTGTGTTGTACTTCATACACACTAAGCATGTTTGCAGTGGAAGCTCAGGCAGGCACAATAAGCAGCTTTCAGCTTGCGGCTACACACACACACACACACACACACATTATCAAAGTGCAAGCAGCTGGTTCTGATCATATTCATTTGTAATTTTATGTGTGTATGTGTCCATGGGAACAGGGTGTAGGTTGTTCTTCCGAAATCACTGCACAGCTCTCTGTGTGTGTGTGTGTGTGTGTGTGTGTGTGTGTGTGTGATATAACATTATCTTAGGATTAGGGTTAGGTGTTGTAGCATTCATTAGGTGGAATATTAAATTAAAGGAAAGTCATCATAATGATAGAAAGTGTATGTGTGTAGTGTATTATAGTTGTGTATTCACATGAGTGAGTGTGTTTATTGTGTCAATCACGTGCAGGGGATTTCTTCGGCTGAAATTGTGTGTGTGTGTGTGTGTGTGTGGTCATGTACATATTTGCTAATGGTAACCAAATGGCTCAGTGACAGTCTGCAGAATATTTAATATCAAGGGTCATGGGGTTTTCATAGGGAAAAGTGTGTGTGTGTGTGTGTGTGTGTGTGTGTGTGTGTGTGTGTGTGTGTGTGTGTGTGGCGAATGGGTTCATTTGAGGAAACGGCAATGTTGCATTACTACTATTCGTGTTTCAGGGAGTGTTTATGCTTTTCCATTGTCAATCACTTTAGTGTGTTTATGTGCAGATGTTCAGGTATTACAGGGCTTATGTGGGTTAAACAATCCACACACACACATACGCACTCACACACACGCGCAAAGATGAAAGGTGAGTATAGACATTCTTGTCCATACGCTACAGTTCACACAAGCTATATGAGCAACACACTGTCCTTGTGGTTTTGTGTTTATTGTGTGATGGTTCAAAGCCACTGTGGTTACACACTTCAGTGTGTGTCATTGTTGAGTGTGTGTCTGAACATGCCCTCAGAAAAGTGCAGGTTGAAAAACATTTACCAGCGACTGAATGTGTATCAAACCTTAGTGAGGCTACACAGTGTGATCTCTCACTCTCACACGCACTCTCACCCTTTTAACACACAAGCTTAGAAAGTGCCTTGTTCCTAACTGGCAGGTGGGTAATAATACCTCATAACAAGACGCCTCAAAATGGCAGCACAGTGCCCAAATGGGTAAGTGCCTTTGCCTCACAGCTCCAGAGACCCATGGTTTGATTCCCGGTCCAGACTGCGGGTCTTTTCCTGGCAACCCGGCTTCCTCCCACATTCCAAAGACGTGCTTTCAGGTCAAATGGTCTCTCTAAAGATGTTTGTATTCAGTGCTAGTCCCAAGCCCAAATGAAAAATTGCAGCAGGATGTAAGGGCATCAGATGTAAACCTGAGTGGAATTTGTTCCATAAGGCTCATCGAGAACCGAAAATGACGAGTAGTGGGAAAAGGTGTCCCATAAGGAATAATGTAAATTGAATGAATGGGTTCCAGATCCCCAGAAAATCCCCCCTGTATAAGGCATTATATGCATTAATGGAGCTGTATTATACAGGAGCTCCTGATTTATGATGGGGTTATGTTCAACAAATCTATCATACGTTCAGTGGATCATGAACCGAGGAGCTTAATATCGTCTATACTGTATCATAGAGGAGCCGATTACACATTAACACTGACATTAACCTACAACTGGCCAAAATCATTAATACAAAGCTTATTTTATAATAAAGTGTTGAAAAACATCATGTCATTTAGTGAGGAATGGATTGAAAGTGAAAAGTAAAAGCAAAACACTCACACTACTGGCGAACTCAGGGTGCTAGCTGCTATGCTAAGCTAACGGTAGCCTGAAAGTGATCCGGAGGATTAAATTCCTGTCCTTTTGGTTGGCTGTAATTATTGACCTTTTTAGAGTCCATGGAGATTTATTTGCACTAAGAATAATGTACTGTAGATGTAAAAATCTGCACTGAGCGAGAGCTATTGTGAGATTGAGTCACTGAATCAGTGTGTACTGAATCATGAATCGTGAATCATGAATCGTAAATCCAGTTTCAGCTGGAATGAGTCGTGTGGCTCATGGAGAACCGAGACAAATTTTTCTAGTCAAAATGCGAAATGAACCAAATCCGACGAGTTCAGAGGTGGTCGAGAACCGAGGTACCACTGTGTATCGGGGATGTGTGGGGATGTAGCTCAGTGGTAGAGCGTTGTGCTTTGCATGTATGAGGTCCTGGGTTCAATCCCCCAGTATCTCCATAATTGTTTGGGATTGTGGTAGTCTAGTGGTTAAGGTACTGGGACTCTGGACCAGAAGGTCCAGAAGGTCCAGGGTTCAACTCCCTCCTGCTGCCACTGTTGGGGTCCTTGAGCAAGACCCTTAGATTGTAAGATTTCCTTGGAAAAGTAAAGTAGATTGTACCAATTGTAAGTCGCTCTGGATAAGGGTGTCTGCTAAATGCTGTGAATGTATCGGTCGGGTCTAAGAATGAAAGATGAAACCGAAAGCCGAAAGATGAAGAATAAGACGCCTCAAAAGGAAGGACACCTCCTGTTCTAAAACTGTTGTGTGTTTGTTCAGGTTTATAAATCAATGTGAAGGACCAAAATGTCCCCAAAGGTACAAAAACGCTTTTGTATAAAAACCAGATTCTTTTGTAAAAAACAGGAGGTATGCTTTAGGTTACTGAGGTTCAGGTTGGGTGTGGGTATAGCATTAATTACCTACAGTAATATTATGGCAGCTGATGGAACGGAACCATGTTTACAGAAGCAAAATAATAGTTTTATGTTCCATTTAGAAGAGTGTAGGTAAGGGAGATAACGCCCAACAAACTGTCCTGTTTCTAAGGATTAACAATCACAGCCTGAAGTCTTGTGTTTTCCTCAAGGCCTGTTATTTCCTTACAACAGCAATATACAAAAAAGAGCTCATGAGAATGTAGGAAATTATAAAATAGCGAAAAATAAATATGTACAAAAATGATAGTAATATAAGAATAAGTAAAGAGGACAGTCTATAGAAATCTAACACCAAAAACATAAAAAAGTATTGCACATGGTTAGTGCAATGAAAATATTGCAACCAAAAAATCACCAGAACAAATCCCATGAACCAAATTCACTTAGTAATGGTTTATTAAAATGGGTACCTGTTTGAATATTGCAGGTGTGGCCCATACCACTTTTTGTACCCACACCCACCACACCACACACACACACACACACACACACACACACACCACACTCACACACACACCTGCATTAGTGAATAAGCACTGTGTAACGCTATACCACGATCCATTAAAACTCATTCAGAGGTTTTGTTGGAGTGACACAAATAAACGACAGGAAGCAGCCAAAGGACAAGGGTGAGACAAGAAAGATGGCATCCGGAGCAGTGGTGTTGTGTGTTGTGGTGTGTGTGTGTGTGGTGTGTGTGTGTGTGTGTGTGTGGTGTGTGTGTGTGTGTGTGTGTGAGATTAGGAGACCTTGTATAATTTAGCAGAATAATAGCCTCATCCAAAACATCTTGAATATCTTTTGTTACTTATAAACCAAATCCATGGACAGGACACAACCAACCCACACACACACCACACACACACACACACACACACACACACACACACACACAAAGACACACCTCAGTGTTTATGGAGGCCAAAGAAATACACACAGTGATGCAATTTGGGAGGGAACAGGTGATGAAATGTCTTCTTTCATTCAGTCACATTTTCTGTTTTGAGGTAGCAGTCTCGGTCGAGATGGTGGTGTGCTGGTTAGTGCTGTTGCCTCTCAGTTCCAGAGACACGGGTTCGAGTCCTGGACAGGCCCCTGCCTGCGTGGGCTCCTCTGGGCGCTACAGTTTACTCCTACATTCCAAAACCATGTGTTAAGATCAACTGGTGTCTCTGAAGTGTCCCAGTGTGTGAGTGAGTGTCTACCTGCCTTCAGGCTGGTTCTCGCCATGCTGCTTGGGCCCTGCTGACAGAACCGTCTGTGATAAAGTGGAAAAACATTCTTTGGTCAGTGGTTCATTGGTTTTGTCACAAACTGACACCTCACCAGAGAACGGAAACCAACCACTGTCGCTCTGCACTGGAAACCGGTGTTCTAATAACTTTCAGGTTCCGTCCCAATCTCAGGAGGTCTTGTCCCGTTCATCCTGGTTCCATCCTATCACCCAGGTCTCTCAGGACCCATGTTCTTGTTGTCCCTCTTTGTCTGCCTCGCCAGAGGCTTTCTCCTTCCTTGCTGAATGTGGTGACAAAAAGCTGCAGCTCTGTGTCTTAACAATGTGTTTTCTAGAGACATGCGGAGGTGGCTTTTATGTATTCAGCAGAGCAGGTGACTATACATTTTTGAATTTGATGCTGACACTCAAACGTACAACAAAGCTCCCGTAGGGAACAAACTTGTTTTCCATTCAGAAAACGAACAAAACGTGCATTTCTAAGCAGGGTGCTTCAACGTTTGGTAAGACTGTACTTCTGATTGACTTAAATTGGTTTCAACAAGCTATTTGCATTGATTGAAGCTCATAAATAATCACTTTGTCTTAAAAGCCTCTCATCCTCTGTGTGTGTGTGTGTGTGTGTGTGTGTGTGTGTGTGTGTGTGTGTGTGTGTGTGTGTGTGTGTGTGTGTGGAGTAACCCCGCTGTGCTGTGTTTAATGAAGCATGGAATGGATCGATGATTTAGATTTGTGTGCACTCTGTTAAACCCCCTGTCTCACAGCTCAGTGATTACTGATGTAAAGACTGAAAGTTCTAATACATTCATGATACGAGCATCAATCACCCGGATACCGTGGCTTGTTAGATATATGCTAACAATGCCACATTTTCATCTAAACACACACACACACACACACACACACACACACAGTTTCACAAAAAGATGCCGAAGCAGATTACTGTCACAAGGCAAACTCAACCTCTGACCTTTCAATCCCTCCTCCTGCCTGACAAAATGCTCATAAATACCAAAATGTCATCATTATTACCATCAACAGCATCCTCAGGTGGAGGACAAAATCATTTTTGACTTATTTTTCATATACAATATATTGAAAACAGTACAGCACACTACATCAAATAATACAATATGTTAAACGTTTTAGCCTAAAACGTGAATATAACCATTTTTAAAAGCTAAATGATTGTCTTCTGCTGTGGAAATCATTATTATTATTAGTTTTTCTTTTCTAGTATTGGCCACCTTGGCAGTGGCTCCCAAATCTCAGGAGCTTCTCGGGTCAGAGGGCTGGCTGAAATGTCACATTGGACCAGGGGTGCCCCCATGCCAAATGACTTGTGGGTGCACATATTTCTTCATTGAATTTACTGTTGTATGGAATTTTAGAATCTTTTATCTTTTATATATATATAACTTACATATTATTATTATTATTCCAAATTTTCATCCTTTTATCTAAATATGTGTGTGTGTGTGTGTGTGTGTGTGTGTGTGTGTGTGTGTGTGTGTGTGTGTGTGTGTGTGTGTGTGTGTGTAATATAAAAAGTGAACAGGTGCAGTCTAATTGCCTGCTCACTACAGGACAGCACTCACATGAATTGGAACGAACCCCATGCTGATTAACACACACACACACACACACACACACACACACACACACACAATTATAACATATTTATGCAAATGAAACGTTAGCCAATTAAAATTCTCTAGCAGATCATCTGGAAAAGTGCTTAAACTTTTGCTCCTGCCAATATTCTGTTTAATGTTTTGAAAATATATGCATTAATGATGGATTGGCACCCTGTCTGGGGCATCCTGCCTTGTGCCTTGTGCCCCTGATCAGGATTAAGCAGTTAAGAAAATTAATTAATATCTGCACTCAAATGTGAAGCACTACATCATGTTTCAGTTTCTTCCCTGTAGACGTTGATTTTTTGGTCTTCCTCTCCGTCTCTTGCCTGGCAGCTCCATCTCCAACATCCTCCTACCAATATATCCACTATCCCTCCTCTGCACATGTCCAAACCATCTCAGTCTTCCCTCTCGAATTTTGTCTCCCAATTTTCCAACGTGTGCTGTCCCTCTGATGATCTCATTCCTAATCCTGTCCACCCTAGACACTCCTAAAGAGAACCTCAACATCTTAAGTTCTGCCACCTCCAGCTCTGCTTCCTGTCTCTTTGTCAGTGCCACTCAATGCAGTGAATAAATGTAAAGGAAGGAAGTCCATTTTCTCAGCTATTAACAGCAATCTGTACGTGTTTTAAACGTGTGATTTGAAAAAAAAAAACAAATACAAGAACTAGTGGTGTAATTAATCTGTATTCATTTTACTTTTAGCGCAATGAAATCCTGCTGAATTACTTTTTTAACGTAGTAAAAGCAATTATCATTTGCATAAAAGTGGAAGCCTTTTTCAGGATGTACACTATATACAAAAGTTTGAGGACATCCAAAAAACATGGTATTAGTATGGAGTTTGCCCTCCACCTTTGCTGCTACAGCAGCCTTCGTTCCTTTAAAACGGCTTTCCATTCGATTTTGGAACATGATTGTGATGTTTGATAATAAGCCAGTTTTGGCATTCCAGTGCATTCTTGTGTTTGGGTTCTCAGTGTCTGATGGAGTTAAGGTCAAGATTCAGTGCAAACTCAACCAAGTTCTCAATCAAATTTGGAAAACCAATTCTCTGTGGACGTTAAGTGCAGCAGGTCAGAAAGCTGATGAAATTACTTTTTGGAAGCGCAAATCTATATCAGTACGACCCATTCTACTGCCGCTGTTTGTGTAGGGAGAACCCCAAAATGTACGCTTTATATTTGAATAATGTGTTACAACTGTGTGACTGAAGTAGCAGAGCTTAATGATTAAAAGGGGTGTCCACAAACTTTTGTCTATATAGTGTAACTCTGCTCCCTGTGAATTCTGGGTTAGGCTCAAGATCTTCTCATGCATTCTTGACCAGGATAAATATGTTCCAGGTGTCGCCCACAAACTCGATCGGCTGGGTCTGAGGGAGGGGCGACGACCCCTACAGAACCTGTGAAGAACTGACTTTCTTACATCTACTCCCTGCTTTTTCTGTGGATAGGCAGGTAGTAAGTAATACGATACTAGGGAAAAAGTAAGAGTCAGAGAGTCCAGAATACATTTGCAAACAAGTAAGTAATAAAATAATCATATATATTAATATATTAAATGGTATAACTCCATCCATCCATCCATAGATCTTTCGTATGATGGATTTTTAACTAAGTACCATTTAGCTGTTGAATAACTCTGGGTATCAGCATCAAAGTAAATATAATAGCTTTGTGCCAGTGCTAGATAAGGCTAACTCTCTGTGGGGTTAGCCTGCTAGAGCCTGTAGCGGTATTCAAATTACTATTCATGTGGTGCATTGTAATTTTTATTTATATTTATTTCCCCCCTCTCTCCCTCTCTCTCTCTCTTCATCTCTCTCAGATGAGCGGAAGTGTTAGCCTGTTAGCATCTGTTCTTAATGAGCTCAGTGGGTGAAGCATTTCCTCAGCGGGGGGTTGTACCTCCTCTGAACGCATGTGTTTATTGTGTGCATGTTCCAAACAGAGCTCACCACCGAGCGCCCACTATATTCCTTTCACAGATATTTCAAAAAATGCTTAAAAAGACTTTGAAGTGTCAAACCGAACAAATCAGCTAGCTCATGAATCATGGCATCGGTAGTGTTATTTAAAACACTCAAAAACAGAAAATACTGTTTACTTTACACGTACAAGATTCCATAAAGCATCACAGTGCACATGTGACAGCAGTTCATCAACCCTCTCCTTCTTAGACAGACAATCGTGTCTTCCTCTGATGCCCAATCTGGCAAAGACGCACTGCCTTGACTCGGACATGGGTCCCTGTGCCCGTGGGCTGTGCCACCCCAGCAGTATATAACATAACATAACATAATATGGTTTCCTCATTTCCTACTGAAAACCGAACACTGAGATTGGATTATTTAGCTAAATATTAGCACCAGACTCTTTCACTAGGACTCAAAAACACCCACTCATAAAATTAGGATGACTCACAAGAAATTCCATCATATTTGGACCTGAAGAAGTTAGAGAGGAGAACTTGCAGGGATTGCACTCATACTCATACTGAACAAAATAATACTTTTGTTTTATATAGCTATTTATTATCTCTCTATATTTTCACACCCATCTACTGTACACCAAAATTGTGGACAATAACCCTAAACTTGGATTTGTCACTCCATAATCCTCTTTTCTACTGATTTTCATTCCAGTCTTTGTGAGCTTTAGCATATCTTATCCTTTTCACCCAGTTCTCCTTCCTAAAACGTGGTTTCCTGGCTGCTACCCTGCCAAAAGGAACGAATGATTCTATTTTGTCGAGAGACTCTTCAATCGTTCGTATTCTTTTTTGCAATCTTTTCACGGTAGGATGCAAATCCTTGTGGGCAGGGAGACTTTAAAGTCTCTGTAATGGTTCCTGAGACCATTAAACTGCTAATGGACATGCTGACCCACACACACACACACGCTTCTACTCACCACAGGGGTCCAGGATCTACACACAGCCCTACTTACAGATTGACTGGGATGTTTTTTTAGTCAAATTAAATAAAAACTTGCTGAATTTGCATAGGGAAGTGAAAGTATTGAATGTTTCTCAAAATCCAGCAGAATAATGCTTAGTGTGTGTTACTCATACAACACACACACATATACTTTACCACAGGAACAGTAGAGCTGCACAATGAGGCTCTGTATACTACATGCACATGTACAAGCTGTGTGAGACATGATCCCTGTACACGCCCCTGTGATGGAGCTGCATGAGGAGGCCCTGTATATAGATCTCTATGAGCCCTGTGATGGAGCTACAGTCAGCAGGTATTGTATCATTGTAGGCATTGTATAAGCTGCATGCACGAGTCTTTGAGGAGCGAAGATGGGCAGAGGATCTCCAGTTCATGTGATCCAGTACATAATATCAGTAAACGATTCAAGGAATCTGGGGGAATTTCAGTGAATAAATGTTAAGGGCACAAGCCTAAGAGCTCCGATCCCTCATGACTCAGACAATTATCGGATTTCTCCTTTGCAACCAGCCAATAATCTCACAGAAGAATGTGACGTAAACTTCAAACTTCAATAATTACATAATGAAATGTTTCATTTCCTCAAGGATATACTGCGTTTCAGAGTCTCCCCCACAGGGTTTGGAATCCGTTTCGCAGATGCTGCATTTAATCCCAGGGTTGCCAGATCCTGCGAGAGAAACATGCAACACAAGCCCAAATGAAGGGATGTCGTTAAAAATAAGCAGACCTGGCAACCATGTTTGATTCTGTTAGCCTCCTGGGTTAGGAAAACCGATTGAAATCAGAGTAAGGGGATACATGCACTGAGAAATCTGATTGGTGAGAAAATCCAGCGCTCTTTATCAGATTTCTTAATCTGATTTCCTTGATCCAAAATAAGAAATCGGAGTATGCTGTTATGCTCTTATATCCAAGTAACATCTACCACAAGTTCACCCAAAATTACTCCTCCCAACCTCATTCACCTCAGTGCATCCTATCTACCCTCATCCTTCTCATCTAGCACCACCATCCACCTTTTCTAACAATACCTAATCAATCTATCACTACCTGCCACGCTGTATTCTCCTCCATCCTGATCATCTCTAGCCCTGTTGTCACTTTAGAGACTGAAGGATGGAGACTCCAGATGTTTCCCCTTCCCACCCAGAGAGAGAGAGAGAGAGTGGGGGGGAATTCTGGGGGAGGAAACGAGAGATTGCCAACCCCCACAGAGCTCTGTAAACTCACACCCACGGTGAGGTTTAAATCCTGAAAAACAGTAACTACATCTTCTGAAGTCAAAGGTCAGTCTTCTGGATCCGACTTGCATTTCAGCAGATTTTTCAAAGGTAATGAACTCAGTGACACGTACACAGGGCCTCCACAAGCAGCTCCATGCTGGGGCTTATTAGAATACCTCATGGACTTGCTTAAACATTGTGATTGAATGAACAGGTGATTAAAAGAGAAACATCGTGTTCTGTGTGTGGCCCGTATGGTTTAGGCAGAAAAAAGCAGGAAAACTTTAATGACAGGATTAATGATAAACAACTTTGTGAAATTTAGTGGCTGTTGCAACTTCCACCGAACCATACCAGAGAGGCTAACTCTGCTACTTATGCCTAATTCTGGAACAGATGTGAGTGTCCCTCCCATCAAATAGGTAAATAAGAGGCGCTACACTAGCTTTCTTTTGTGATCAATGATTTATTGTGTTTCTTATACAGATACAAACCACCAACCAATGGCAAAAGACAGTCTATAGACGTAAAAAAGAAGAAGAAAAATAAATCAAGCAATTAATTCATTAATGAATTAAAAAAAAGAAAAAATCCATACGTACAAGGAACTACGTACTGCGTACTGAAATTGTAAACAGTCATCAAGGACCCAACAGTGGCAGCTTGACAGAGGCTGGATTTGAACCCTGGACCTGCTGGGCTATGGTCCAGTACCTTAAACGCTAGGTTACCACAGTCCCATACCTTATAACTTATAACTTTGCAGTCATGCTTTCAAGATTTAATTTCACTAAAAGTTAGGATCCAGAATCCTAGAACTGGGCCGTCATGGAGCCATCACAAAGGGCAAGGTTCGTATCATAGCTGAAATGTTCCACTAGATTTTGAACATGACTGCAAGGACTTTCCACTCATCAGAGCATTTGTGAGATCAAGCACTGATGTGGACCCATAAAAGCTGGTTCGGGGTCAGCGTTCATCCACAGCAAAGTCACAAAACCATTACTCATTACTCTGGTTTATACCATCACTTTTCCCATCCAATGATTTGTCCCCAATCCATTTCCACCAAAGCATTTACCCTTATCTGTCCAGAGTACCAAACTTTCCTCCCAAATACTCCTATATTCTCATCTATCCCATGTTCTAGCCACCTTTTACTTTAGAAAATGTATCTCACTCAGCTGATCAACTCACAAATCACCTCATCAACGACTTCTGGCTCAATCAGATCTGTTTATTCCTCTTACACCACACCTCACCGTAGCACAAACTCAGCTTATTTCCACTGCTCCAGAATTCAACAATGATGTGCCTCACTTCACTCCAGCCAACACTTCTCATTGTTCCTACTAATATTAGCGTTGCAAATCCAAACCATGAACCTCCAGATGAACCGTCCATGTTCTGACATCGCTTCCAGAGGCAATTTGATCATATCTGTGTGGTAAGTGGTATGTGCTTCAGATTCACGTTAGATTAACAGCTTTACTGCTCTAAGTCTGTCTCTATGAAGGTGACACAGCCTTGTCATTGATTTAATGAGTGTGGACAAATCCGCTAAACAGAAAAGACGTCCACATACTTTTGGCCATGTAGTTGAATCCTAGACCAATTTTCTGCTTGGACAGTCGACATTAGCGGTTTGGAGACGCTACAGGCTAAAGGCTGGAGGCAGGAACAGTATTGTGGTGAGATCGTTCAGAGTTCCAGCCCAAGACTCAAATTTGCTTTCTATCAAGTTACAAAGCGTTTGCCTTTAAACAGAATTATGTATGGAAAGTACTCGCAAGTACAGTGAGATAAGTGTGTGTGTGTGTGTGTGTGTGTGTAGTGCTATTTTTTTTTTACTTGTAGAGAGCAGTTATTATAGATAAATGATCTAATAAAGGGCTTTAAAAGTCAAAGACTCTCTCTTTCTGTACAGAATACTAATTACAACCATATGAGTTTCCATTGCTTTCTGCCTGAGCTCAGAACACACACACACATACACACACAACCGGCTTTCTATCATTGTAGGGACTTTCCATTGACATAATAATTAATGTATCTTAATCTCAGTAAGCTAAAGCAAATATTTTGACTCTTCTGGTTTTTCAAAATAAAATTCAGGGGAAAAAACTGTGAGAACCAGCTAAATTTCCCCATAAGGTAAAAAAAGATATTTTAATGTTTATGGGGTCCCCACAATGGAATATAAACTCGAACTCCCCACACACACACACACACACACACACACACACACACACAGACACACACACACATTCACACTAGTCTTGTAGTCTTGTTTAGTCCAGTAAACAGATTGGATAGAGTGACCTACATTACCATTTGTGTGTGTGTGTGTGTGTGTGTGTGTGTGTGTGTGTGTGTGTGTGTGTATGGGGGGTTCCAGTTTATATTCCATTGTGTTTTGGACTTGGACAGATTGTAAATTCCTTTGTTCCGATCTCCAATTCTAATCTTGTTTCCAATTAACTGACCCAGTGCAGCTCATATGTGAGATCACTGGAAAAAATGAATATGTTAAATAAATACAGAAATAAATACGGACTGGCCAGCAATTCACACTGGAGATCATACACTGATCCAAAACACTAAAACCTGGTCTGTAGCGGTGTTTAGTTCGGTGTTACACATCAAATTAACATCCATATCACAACCCGAACCCAGGTCTCCCTGTAGAACATCCCGAAGTGCTTCCTGGTGCCATCACTTCCCCAGGTACACTGGGCACATGTAGCCCCTAGACTCATCAGCCCCATACTCAGCAGGGGGCGCTGTACTGTGTGTTGTGACACATTCTTCGTTATTCATTCATTCTTAACCTGTATTGAACAGTTTCTGTTATTTCTGGTACCACAGTAGCTCGTGTGTGTGTGTGTGTGTGTGTGTGTGTGTGTGTGTGTACTCCCCAGAGGCATGATACACCTGGCAATAAATACTGTATGTGTGTGAACATACAGAAGGGAAATGTAAAGAGGAAATGAATCAATGAATAAATCAATTATTCAGTACAGTAATAAATACTCATAGACACACACTTTGTGTTTCTATCATTGTGGGGACACTGACATAACAATACTGTAAGCTATTCAATGCTTCACCTTAACCTCAAACCTAAAGCAAATCCTTCGGCTCTTTTGTAACTCAGTCTTATACGAGGACCAGCAAAATGACAGACAATGTAAAAAATATTCTTGGTCTGTTGTAAAAATTCAAAATAAATGTAAATACATTCATAAGCCTAGCAATTTTTGTCTAAAATGCAAAAAAAATTGATTAAACACTACTTAAGATTGCGAAGTTGAATGTTGAATATGTTGAATGTAACAATACAAAATTAATTAAGGTAATTAAGTGGATTTATGAATAAAACTAAAATGAAAAATAAGTTGTAAATATTATGTTGCACAGCTGTATAAATTAAATATGCTTAAAACATTTAAAATATGGAGCACCCTAAGCATTAAACCTATCTATAAATAAACAAATGGAAAAGACAAATAATAAAACCAAATAAAATTGCACTTAAAATTGCGCAAAGAAAAGGCAAATAATAATAATACCAAATAAATAACAAATCATAAATTAAATAAAAAAAATATAAAATTCATTAAATGATGTATGGATGCCAAAAGAAAATATGAATTATAAACAATAAAATAAATGATATAGAAATTATACTTTTGCTATAGATAATATTTGTGTGAAAAATAAATAGAAATAAATGAAAATACTGAGAATTTACTGAATAATACTGAAATACACATTATGCACAAAATGCAGAAACTTGTACATTCATTAAAATATAACATTTAAAAATAAAATATATAAAATCTATATATAACATATACTATAAACTGAGAACAAAAATAAAAAGACACAATCAACAAAAAATGGCTGCATATATAAAAAATAAAAAACATGAGGTTTCTATAAATTTTGTGTCATGCATTTATAAAAACAACATCATGAAACAACAAAGGAAATAAATATATAAACACTAAATATGTCACGTTTTTATGTAAAAGTGTGCAGAATCAGAACAAAGAAGAAATGAGACAATAACCAGGCCGTGTGTTTGTGTATATGGGTGCACTAAAGCTGCCCTACATGCTGAAGCACTATGAATACAGTATCACCTGCTCTATTCACTCTCAAAGCTTTAGTACACACACACACACACACACACACACACACACACACACACACACACCCACACACCTTTATTTGAAAAGGCGTGTCTGCATTGAACCCTTCACCTCCCCCACTTCGGTCTCCAGCTAAAAATCATCAGTATTCATGACTTGCTCACACTCACACACACACACACACACTCACGCACACGCACACACACACAATTGTACAATTGTACACACAAGCGCGTACATACTGACAAACTGACTCTCATGCTTACACATACAGAAATACATTGGCATACATACAGGTACAACATATCATTAACATACTGATTTAAACACTACACACACATATACACACATGTGATACACAGTCTGACTCATGCATCTCACACACACACACACACACACACACACACACACACACACACACACACAGGTTGCCATTTGTCAAAAATGGCATGAGCCATGTTGTGTGTGTGTGTGGGGGGGGGGTCTTTTCAGTTAAACCTGTTTGACTTGCTGGTCTCATTACAGCATGAAGCTCACACACACACACACACACACACACACACACACAGCTACAGAGTTTATGTATTACTATCTTTAAGAGGTATAATAATTGATTAAAAGAAGCTGAAGGAGGTGTGGCCTCTGTGTGTGTCCTGTCAGTCATAATAAAGGGGGTGTGGCCTTTGTGTTTGCCCTGTCAGTCAGAGTTAGGGGGATGTGACCTATGTGTGTCCTATAAGTCTAAGCAAAACAGGCGTGGCCTCTGTGTGCCCTGTCAGTCATAGCTAAGGGGGCGTGGCCTGTGTGTGTGTGTGTGTGTGTGTGTTACCATGTGTTTCCTTCCCCTGCTTTCATTTAAGCTATGTTTCAATGCACATAATCAGCAAACCCACACTGGGTCCAGCAACAAATCACTCCATCCAGAGTAGTAGGGACACCGAGTGCATTAGTGTAATGAGACACAGCCGTATATACAAACCCTCCCGGCCTTCTGACTCGAAAGACACTAAATCCCTCGATCAAACACAAGCTCAGACTTGCTACGCGGATGAAGTTTGGTCACCAATAAGAGTTTTAGTTTTGTTTTTAGAAAAGTCTTAATGCATCTTAGTCTTTTTTACTAAATCTCCCTCAAAGTCAGGAGTGAGTCAGGATCTGTGTATCTGATGTAGGGTATGAGAGCATGATGTGGTAGTGCAGTGGTACTCGTACTGGACTAGGGACCAGATGGTCCAAAGTTCAAATCTGCCAAGCTGCCACTTAAGTTTTCGAGCCAGGCCCTTGATTTTGTACGTTATAAGACTGGTTTAGTTCTAAGTCACGCTGGATAAGTTGTAGAGTTGGGAAATGCTCAGAAGACTCTTTCCAGGTAGAAAAAAAAGAGTCACTGACATGCTAAGTCTGTAATTCCTGAAGAGGATGGAAAGGATAATCTTGAGCTCGACTGTGTTAACTGATGAAATGTCATGAAGGATCAGAATTGATGAAAGCTGCTGCTTTGGGATGGAATCAAGTGGGCAGGTGGTAGGAATGTTGAGTTAGTAGAGCTTTATATTGTTATCTGTGGAACGAATAGAAAAGCATGTTAAAGTGTTGGCAAGTTGTGTACCAGGAGTGAAAATAGAAATGGAAAGTATGGACACAGTGATAATCTCTTTCGAAAAATTGGAAAAGGTTGCCAAATCCTTAAGCAGCTAGCATGGATGATAAAGAAACATCAAACAACAGCACATTTACCAAGATGGAACTGATGCTTATTTAGCTTTATGACCAGCGTGCAACCATACAAGCTTCCCATCGTAACAGTGTCCAAAACACAACATGTGCTTTTTTTAGTTGTGTAGTGGTTTGGAAACAAGTGAGAAAGGGAATGAACTCGGACATCGCTTTTATCTTGGTAATGCTGAGCTAGGAAGTCATGTTTAATGCCAGAAATCATCTTCGTTTTGTTAAGCTAAGTCATCTGTTTTCATTTTAAGCTAAGAAGTCATTGGCTGCATCCCAAACCACATACTGGCTTAGAATAGTCTGTTGTGCTAAGCTAAGAATCATTTTAAATGCCTCAAATCATGTTCCTTACGCAAAGTGAGCCACTGGCGGCGTCCCAAATCACACACCGGTCTAAAATAGTACAGCGTTTCTGTTAACAACTCTATAAGTAACATTTAGGCGGTAACATGCGGTTTGGGACACAGCCCGTGGTCTTAGGATAAACATACATGTCTTTAAGTCACCTCTAGTATCCTTTAATTAATTTCCACAATAGATTACACTCAACTACTTATTTAATGAACAGGAGCAGTCCAGTTGCGCTCTAGTGTAGCAGCTACCAGTCTGACATGAGGCAACACTGACCTCTTCAGGACAAGAGAGGAGCTGCAGCACCGGACGAAGTCGTTTTGTAATACAAATGTTTTTTTGTTATGCTTATTACACACAAATACATGAAATAATTTAATAATCGCATGTATTTCAAAGTGGTATGTAAGCCTACTTGATTATCCGCATCACGTGTGTTATATTACACAAAATCACCAAGCCTTAGAGCTCGAGCGCATCACGTTTGTGTTACGGTGTCTCAAGTCCAAACAAAGCTATGTGTTGTTTTAAAAAAAAAAATCGAAATAAAGCCAGAAAGAAGATATATTTGGACTGCTGTAGTGAAGAGGGAGCAGTAACATGACGCCGCCATGATGGTGGTGAGTCTCTGCAAAACATTCACGCAGTTAAATCGTTTGAAATAGAAAATAATCCAGGTTAAATCTTAATTCACAAGGTATCTACATTATTTAATAGTATTAGATACCACAAAATACCGTATCTGGTTAATATCAATGATGTTTACTTATCTTGAACTTGTATTTTGTTGTCCAAATCTTGAATCGCTTTACACTTAGCCTATCTTCTGATGAGACCAAAAACAATCAACTTCACCTCTAAAATTCATAGAGGTACATTTAAGGAGATCAAAATATAGTATACTGGAACCATAAACCGTTCAGGTTAAAGAAGTTTTGCATCTGGATAATAGTTTCTGATGCAAAATGCCTCAAATTCGTTTTCTTAGTCACAACAATGCATTTTTACCCAGAGAACTGCCCTCACAGGATATTTTTTCTTTTTCGGACAATTCTCTTTAACGAGATGGCGCTGTATGTGAAAATCCCAGTAGATCCACAGTTTCCGAAATACTCAGAACAGCCCGTCTAGCACCAACAACCCTGCCACTCGCGTTTCCAGAAAATTGAATGCTTTGGCTCATTGGAGTATAACCGAATAAAAATAATATGAGAGGAATATAATTTAAGGAATATTATCAAAGGAATAAAGTATTAAATTAGTCACATTTCCAGATATCAGAATGTCACTCTTCACGTTTGGTTGGCAGGCTTTGTTTCCATTGTTATGGCATAAACAAGTGTTACCTAATAAATATATAGCAAATAATTCACTACAGAAATCGTAGGCTGTTGCGGTAAAGACTGTATGATATGGGTATGATAATATATTGTTCAAAAATATGCAAAATGTTGTGTAGATATAAACAAAATTAATACATCTGTGTCTTTGTGTTATTATAAAAACATACTTTGTGATTTTTTTAATGAATTGATCAGTTTTTTATCATTTTATTGAATAATCATCCACATTCGTCGAAACGAAAATCAACAATAATTTACCACACTGAGACACGTGACGCCTGTCCGTCTCCACTAGATGGCACTAAATCACTAGAACTAATCAGTTCATGTCTGAATGTTAATAGACAAGTATGCACATGTTTATATAGTTACCAATTCCAGCTCTCTCTCACACACACACAGTTTTTTTAGGATGAATAATTAAGCATTCACAGGCAGATCTTAACTTAATCCATCATGAGGATTACAGAAGAATGAACGCTATTCTCTATAGCATGAGCAGTGGGACGTACACGTGTGCAGGAAGACATGTACAGTCTGTTTCCATTCTCAGATCTCACAAGAAATGTCCTGACTGACACACACATGTGCATATGCACCACACACACACACGTGTTGGGGTCTCTAGGGTGCAACAGCAGCCCCTGGAGAAATTCCTAAGATATTTTCATGGGTTTTTCTGAAGGGAAGCTATCATAAGGAGGGAGGAGGCGAGAGCTTAGGTCCACATTGTATGCTGAGTGCTGATAGATTTACGCTGCCTTCACATTCCCCCCAGATGGCCCAATTTCCCCCTTGCAAAGTCGTAATTACAGTCTTTGGGCACCCTTGGTCAAATGACATGTTTTGTTGATTTTCTAAGTGAGAAGCGAACACATGGCGCCTACAGGGAACTATAACATATTCTTTCAGATTTTAATGAACCATTAAGCCGTCAGTTGGAAAGGTGCCCAAACTTTTGCACACTAAATTTTATGTTTCGTAGTTTCCAGCATGTTTTACAAGGTACGCATTAAAACGTACAGAAATTAGAATATTTAGGTTCTCCTTTTGCAGTGCGACAAACTTTTGCATAAGACTATAGTAAGTTATTGTTTGATACATACAGGGACCAAACTAACAGCACAGAATTGTTAATTAATGTCCAACTGCTTCAGTAAACAGTGTATGTAGAGACTTGTGTAAAAGTTTGGGTATTCAGTTTGGCTTTTCAGATCAGGGTCACAGCTGAGCCATTCCCGGTGCATCCCGCCACTACAAAGGGGCCAAGACCTTTACTAATATGCCGATTGGTTCTTTCTAATGACGGGACGGGGCTTCTAAACTACAGTCCCATTCATATTTCCACCAGTGAGCAGTCTCGTCCTTATATAACGTCTCTCATAACAGACAGGGGCTGCACATCATCCGGCATTGCAAGTTTAAAGTAGGATTAAAGCGCACCACCTACCGACGGTCTGAAACTTGGTGGCTTAGCGGGGTAAAATTTCATTGATGGCAAGACATTCGTCACATTTTAAGCTTGGCGGCTTTTTGAGGTAAAGGAAATCCATCCTGAGATAACAGGTGGCAAGAGATGAGGCTGATGAGATAACGAAGGGCGAGATAACAATTTTAGACTGTACTTAATACAGCAGTAATTTTGGCTCTTAAGATACTGGACTGTTTATTGTCCCCTCCGACACTGAAATGGAATTTACCTCCTTGCATAGGTCTCATCCCGTTTTGGCACCACTGGCCCAAGTGGAATGTCATTTCGTCTCTGTACTTGTGTATGGTCAGTTGGCAATAAAGCTGTGCTGACGACGGAGCAAATATCAGTGGCATTTTGCTTGCTGTGTTGTGTAATTCTATTAAATAAACTTTTATATATGTAGTGCTTTCAACAGTGAACATTGTTGCAAAGCAGGTTTACAAAGAGCAGAGTCTAGACACAAAATAAGCAGCCTGTGGCTGAAAAACAGTGGCAAAGAAAAACACCTTGAAACTTTGAGAGGAACCGGATTTAAACCTCGATACAGTTCTTTGGAGTCGCTGTACAGAAGAATACAATATAAAGGAAGCAGTTGCGTGTATAGGAGATACGATGTCCAGCTTACTCTTTTGAGAATAAACCGTGTTGAATTAAACTGACACAGCTTGGAGTCTCTGCAGAAGTTCTTGAGGTTTATGACGTCCACGTGACATGATTCACTGCAGCAGGTTCTTCAGATGGCTCCAGTTCAAACGAGGTCGTGTATCAGGATCATATCTTCCACCTGCCCTGTCCATTGACCCCCCTGTTTGCAACATCACCTACGTAGGTGTTTTTATCGGTTCAGTAGGATCCATATTTATAAAAAACAGGCGAACCGGTTATGCCGTAACACGTTATGGCGTATTAAGTAAAGGAAACACAGCTCGGCGCATACATTGTTTTATTAGCTGCCATTAAAAACGCTATTCTTCAACCGAAAAAAGGAGAAGGAAGGAAGGAGGGATGTTTCAGCAGTCAAAGGTCCAACCACAATAAAGACGCTCTACCTTTCCCTTTCATCCCTTCTTTAAGCTCACACATCAAAGGATGAGTCTTACACACACACACATATACGTGTACACACATACACACTCCTGTTTCTGGTCTCTCTGATTTATATGAACACATAAATCACACATTGGCAATCCAGAAGCCTTTCAAGTCTCTCCTCTCTCTCTGTCCATCACACACACACACACACACACACACACACACACACACACACACACAGCTACAGGGATTGGTTCAGCATTAACCACTATCACCTTTACGATGCGTTGAAAATGGAATATTGAATTAGTGTAGAGTAAGTCCTGCAGAAAGTCATATGTCTGTATTGGGTGGATACAGCTCCATAAAGTACTGTGCAAAAGTCTTAGGCCACCATCAGATTAGATATACCATTGTTTTGTGAAAAACAGCTTTTATACGCTACAGTGGTAAGTATTTAGTGTGACCAATTCGAATAGCAGCATCTGGCAGCTTCTTCAGGATGCCAAGTTGGCCCTCCTACAGTCCGAAGAATGGTCTTTTTGGAAGGGTAGCAGCCAAGAAATGAAGGAGAACAGGGTGAAAAGGCTAGAATAGTAGTTTTTACGAATCTGTCGCTACTGATGCATTTTGCTTGCGATCACATGTATCGTTATAAATATCTTGTATCATGAAAATGTCTTTTATTATCATGACATAATGTTTTTACCACATCACCTACTCCTAAGGGAGAAGAAGTGCAGTGACAAGGCATTGTGAGTGAGATCTTTTAATGTTTGCAGGACCAGACAACAGGGTTAATAACCAGTCCAGAAAACAGACCTGGTAGCAAGTCAGCATAACCAGCAACCACCAGAGAAGAACCTACTAAACTCCATACAGACCTGGATCAGTGGCTCTGTGCAGACCAACACTACGGCAATTATAATACTAACAATAAAAAAAGCAGCAAAGCGTTCTTCAAAATGAAATGAAATAATTTTCTCAGTGTCCAATGAAACGTTTCGTAAGCGTAATACAAAGGTTATGGATGAACGGCATGGAAAAACAGATGAGGAATCAGTCTGGCTCAGAGTGATGAAAATATTTGGCCGATATCTTTGTCTACAACATGGTTTTGATGAAGAACAGGACATGAGCAGAAGGAGAGAAAAGAGGAAAGAGAAAAAAAGACTGAGATAAATAAAGAGTACCGACATGGTTCTGATAAAGACCAGGACCTGCAGAAAGAGAGCGAAAAAGAAAAAGACGGAGATAAAGAGAGAATTGAACTGTTTTTGATAAAGAACAGCAGATGAACTGAGGGACCTGAATGTGGAGAATGTTTATATCAGAGTCGCTAAGATCTCACCATAGACCAGGCGAGTCACGGTTTATATCCAACTCATCCCATTACTGTTTATTCCAATTGTTGTTTTGTTTTCTGTATCAGATGAATTATTTATTGTGTTTCTGTTAAAGGAGAAAGTTTGTTAACCCCTTTGAATTTGATTTCTACCATATATTAATTACTAGGGTTGTAACGATACACACTGGTCACTATTCGACTCGCAAAACTGGGTACACTTTTCGATAACCAAGTGAAAACATTCCTTTTTTTATATTTAAACAACAATAATCTTTAGTCCCCTGCAACTAAAATAAATTAGGCTCACTGTGAATGGGATAAGCATGTCCTATGGGCCCTCTGGTGTTCAAAAAATGCAATTGCATTACATTTACAGCATTTAGCAGACGCCCTTATCCAGAGCGACTTACAATTGGTACAGTCTTACAATCCAAGCAATTGTAGGTTAAGGGCCTTGCTCAAGGACCCAACACTGGTAGCTTAGCAGAGGTGAGATTTGAACCCTGGACCTTCTGGTCCATAGTCCAGTACCTTAACCGCTAAGCTACCACAGTACCATTAAATGGTGTAATAAACAAGAATGCATGATAATGCGCCTTATTAATTACACAAATATGTGGTCTGATCTTCATCCAAATCATAATAATAGTCAAATAATTTATAGTTTTCATGTCTTTATCAAACACATTAAATATTCATCAGGTTTTGCCCGGTACTTGGCTAGACCTAGAAGTCTTTCTGAGGGACATTATCAGTGAGCAAACCTGATGAACATGAGAAGAATCAGGGCCCAAACTTGCATAATAATTAACATATGAAAGTTTCTGTACTGTATGATTGTGTGTTAATGCTTCACTGCCTCAGAGTCTGGATGGTTTGCAGTCAGTAAGAGCAAATTTGTGTGGAGAAATTATACAGGACCAGCTCGTGTCACTGGAATCTTCATATAAGTTTTATAAAGCAAACTAATGAGGCAGAGCTCGCAAACCTAATCAACAGCGGATTGGATTAGGAACAGGAGGAAATCCTTCTCGCTGTTACGCAAGACTGATCAGCAGCTGCAGGACATGTTATTTGCTGCTAAAGGAGGTTATGCCAGTGTGGTATGAAGCTATTAAACGTAGGTCATAAGTGTGTGTGTTTGTGTGCATGTAATTGGCAACTAATTTCTAGAACAAATCCAATCCAAAACCCAGGAAATTAAGGAATAATCCATATTCATCAGACACAATAACACAAGGAAACGAAGGCTCGGGTATTAACCTAAAAGCACGACTCAAATCTTCACAAAGACACAGAAACAGGACATAAAAAGTGCACAGACTAATGTAACAACGGACACTTACACCAACGAACAACATGTAGATGATAACAGAGTGCAAAGCTGGATGGGCGGAGAAACCGAAAATGTAGAACCACAAGGGAAGATGGTTTGCCTCAGGACCTATGATGTCAAGCAGTTGTGCACGTTACATTCTGGGACACATTATATAGCAAGAGAACACTTGGTTCTCTTAGTCGATGTGTTAAATCCAGGACCAATGGCCAGGTGTGACTGTCTGAGAGACTTTCACAATAACCATTGTAGTTGTTTGTTTGTCTGCTCTAACACCTGTAAGTAAACTGGCTTGGGGAAGCAAAGAAAGAAATACAGGTATGTAGTTACATTCGTTTTGGATGTTGACCAGACAGTACCATAGTCACACCGTCTTTTTATGCTACTGTAATGTAAGTATAAAAGGTATTTTCACAAGAAGTCCAAACGATGCATAAGTGCTTCAGAGATGCAGCTGAAAACACGAGTGGAACGCTGCTCAACATCCAAAGCCTGAACTGTTCTACTCATGAAAACGTTCCTTGTTTATTCCTGAAGAACAGCCATTCAAAATGATGTTTACTTGTATAAAAGTTTAAAAAAGAATAATCTTTAATCTCCTGCAATGAAAATCAATTAGTAGTCTCACTGAGAACGAGATATGTATCTGTTAGCATGATGCGCCCTCTGGTGTTCAAAAAATGCAACAGCATTGGATGGGACATCGAAAATAAATCTTAAAATCTAAAATGGCAAACTAGTAAGCATTATACACAGAAAACAAGAATGAACACCAGTGTATAGACGCCGTGTGTGTGTGTGTGTGTGTGTGTCTGTGTGTGTGAGAGTTTTATCTACAATTTAGTTAAATCTAAAACAGTGCACACGCATACAAACAGGATAATGTATATTTAAGGAAGGGAACAGAGAAGATGAGACAATAAGTGTGTGTGTGTGTGTGTGTGTGTGTGTGTGTGTGTGTGTGTGTGTGTGTGTGTATGTGTGTTTGACTCAGTGCCAGCCTTATCTGTGTGTTTCCTCCAGGCAGGAAATGATTCTCACAGAGAGATTTCAGTGCATTCCTGGAACCGTAGAGGGTTAGCTGGCAGGAAATTCCCATAATACCCTACACGCAGTTGTGGACACACACACACACACACACACAAACACACAACTCCAACACATACAAAGACACACCATCAGCTAATCAATTGTGCCTCCAGATGCGTTTCCATGTTCATATCATCTTTCAGACACTGTCTCTCTCTCTGTCTCTCACACACACACACAAAAACACACACAAACACACACACACACACACACACGCGCGCGTTTATAGCAATAACCACATGTCTGAACAGCTCTTTACAAAGGTTTATTTATTTTAGTCATTTAACTTTTAAATGTTTTGTTTTATTTCAGTGAGTTTAACCATCATATCTTCCACTTGCTTCAATAGGGAATTGTTGTTGTTATTATTACATATTAGTTTGCATGTTCTCCCTGTGTCCATGTGGGTTTACTCCAGGTACTCTGGTTTCCTCCTACATTCCAAAGACCTGCGTTAAGTTGATTTGTCACTCTAAATTGGCCCAGTATGAATGTGACCGACTAGTACCGATGTAACTTTGCTCCTTTTGTGAATAGCCATTGATGCTGATGTGGCATTAAATAAATAAACAAATATTATATAAACGACTTTTATTCCCATACCATAGACACCATATGTGGGACTAGAAGTGACTCTGCACAGGCAAGATGTTAAATAGACTCGAAGCTAAAACATTCTATGAAGGCTTTAACATGGTCTAAGGCTACAAGCTGAAGATCAACCTTAGGAGATATCTTAGACTTTTATTATTTCAGGGACTTCCAAGCAGATCATCCTCTTAGAACTTGACATCATTCAGAAGACCTCGCCAAGGAGGCCGGTGACCAACAAAGCCTGGCAAATGCAGTGGAAGCCCAAAGTGGGGCGTAGACCTTCTGTACAGGCATCACAAGGATATAAGTAGCAAATTTGTGGATAAGTTTCATGATATTACCTGTATTGTTACCTTAACTCCAGTTGTTTGGATGAAGGCATCAACCCCAGTTATCTTAGTCACTTAGTCAGGCTCATGAGTTCATCACAGGGCCCCATAAATGAACCACCTGACATGAGACCAGCCAGAGATTCAAACCAAGGTCCAGTCTCTAAGCTCTGAGCCACAGGACCTTCTGGGTAAACATGTCTGATGTTTCAGCATTAGAAACAGCCAATGCCCACCCACTGCCGTTCAGTTTATGAGGATTTACTCCAATATGTTCAGTAGTGAGACAGAGCCAGACAGCAGATGGTGTGTTTCCACTGCATTAGCTTTCTCAGCTACTCCGGTTCTTCTCAGGTCTTCAGGATGGATCTCTCTGTAGTACATGTCGCCAGTCTCATGAAGCTTTTCTAAAAATGAAGCGGAAACTATTTGGCACTTGCTGTTCCAAATATCACCAGCAGTTTTTAATGGATTTGGCGACCAGTGATTATGGAAACGAGTCAGCGTCCCAGATTCTGCTAGTTTTTTTAGACTGGGGTCACTGGTGTGATACTAAATGAAAAATGTACCACTGTGTGATGCTAACCTGTTCTACACACACATCAGACTAACAAGTAACCCATGCTGCATTCATTCAGGTGTGCAACCTCTTACCAGGGCACAATAAGGCATTGCTGTATTTGGATGTGAATTTATTTTACAGTTCTCACACTAAGAATTTCATAAGAATGTTCTTAAATGCAATTCTAGAAAGAAACTTAAGAATCTCTTAATTATTTCCTTAGATCTTTCTTAGGAAAACAATGAAGCTTATGTTGCATTTTACACTTTAATGTTATATCCATTATTTAGTTTAAGCAAAATGGAGGAAAAACATCAAACAAAGCAATTTATTATTTTTTTACCAAACAAGGAATAGAAGTGATGGCTTGAGAGACCTTCGTGGATTTTCCTCTCTCTCCAAAACCCACAGAACCTCCACCTAAAACACAACCATATGCTTTCCTTATGTAGATAACGTTTGTATTTCATGGAATGACCTTCACTCGAATGGAGTTTAAACTTTATGTATGTAGACCTTATGTCCAACAACTAAACTGTTTAAATCAGAGCATAAGATAAATACGAGGCTATCATAAGGTTAAGAAAACACCTTTTCAAAAATACCACTTGTTCTTAGAATTGTTCTTAATCAAAGGTGTTAAAATTAAGATATTTCTTAAGGAGTTACCAATTTTCCATAACAGTTTTTCTTAAGAATGAAGTTGAGAAGACAAAACACAAAATTAAGAAGATTCCTCTTTCTGAAGACACTTAGCCAGAAGAGCCTACTGACCTCAGAGGTCAATTTGGGATCCAGCCCGTCATGTTCGAACAACCAGCGCTGATGAATGGACACACCTGTTACAGACCGCGAGGCAGGGTATAAAGGAAGCAGTGATGGCATGAGGGTGTGTGATGAGGGTCGACGTTCTGCCTCGGTTAGCGTGCAAACTGTACAGATAACACATCTACAAAACACACACACACACCGTTTCACAGCATGGGTCTTCTGTACAAAGTGCAAAGATCAAAATGATTTTATATTTTATTTTATAAAAGACCGACAATTGCACTTTCATGTTTAAGGCTGACGTGACTGCAGTGAGCTAATCCACTCTGAACCGCTGATGTAGTTAGCTTGTTAGCTATAACGCTAAATTACCCGCATTTCTCGTAGGTGGCTGTTGGCTAACCTGTAGGTTTTTAATGGGGGGAAAGCTTATCAGCCGTGTGTGTGTGTGTGTGTGTGTGTGTGTGTGTGTGTGTGTGTGTGCACGCCTTTCCTTGAGGTTGATCTTCATTCACTTGTTAACCCGCGATCTTGCCTTCCAATGCTGCTGATTTGTCGCTGAGATTGTGTGTGAGTTGATTGTGCATCCCCTATGAAGATTTAGTCTTTTGATATTTTGTGTGTGTGTGTGTGTGTGTGTGTGTGTGTGTGTGTAGGCAGCTTTGCAGGTGTTCCTACCTGTTATACTGGTACGTTATCTGCTATCTGTGTAATCGTGTGTGAAGTCTCGTTCTGTACTATATTATCTCTACCGGTTCATTGCTCTAAAGTGTGTGTGTGGTGTGTGTGTGTGTGTGTGTGTGTGTGTGTGTGTGTGTGTGTGTGTGTGTGTGTGTGTGTGTGTGTGTGTGCCTCTGTGCCTCCATCCATCCACAGGTGGATGCTGAACTTTGTTGTGAACCTTACTAAATTTAAATGCAACACATCTCTTTAACACACTGTAACACAATCAATGTGAGACACAGGGTACACACACACACACACACACACACACACAATGGCCAAATATATACCCAAATATCAACTTTATTTATGTATTTAGTGTAATAATTATGTAAGTATAGTTACATAAACACATTTCATTACCAGCTAAATAAGGAACTGTCCAGTGCTATGGCCGTCTAAGATGTTTGGCCACCATCGCAGTGACCTGGGTTCGAGTCCCGGCGCTGCCTTACAGCTGGGTCACGTATAGTTGTTAAATATTATATAGTTGTTCTGAATACAGCACGTTCATGTAATACCGGCTACTAAATATACTTATTCATAATTATTCACACATTCTCACTTATTCATTGCCCAGGGAAGCAAAAAGCTAAGCACCTTTGACAGGGCAAACCGTCCATCGCAGGGCATCACACACTCACACATTCCCACAGGAGCTTCAGGCTGAACCTAGAACCCTGGAGTTGAGACAAAATGCAGGTAACAAATAAGTAATGAAGGAATAGCAACGATTAAAACCATTAAATAGAGAAACGTGTGAGGTATAAATTCCTTTTTTTAAAAAGATGTCACGCAGTGTGTGTCTGTGTGTTGAGGTTAATGATGACTGAGAGCCACATCTGTGCACCTTGTTCCCACACACACACACACAATGGTCCTCACAAGTCAAAATTTCCTATCATTGTAAGGACATCTGGTCCCCACAATGTCATATATACATGGTACACACACAGAGTAGGATGGAAGATGAGCCTCTTTTTATAAGGTCTTATAAATGCAGTTCAAAGGGACAAGCCAAGCTGAACCTCAAACACAAACAAACGTGTGTGTGTGTGTGTGTGTGTGTGTGTGTCCACAAATGCGTGTAGGCTATTATGCGCATTTAAGGCATATATATTTGTGCATCTATGTGTACATAAGTGTCTGTTTGTCTCTCAGTTCTGTTCTTTTAAATCTAGTTTAATGCAAAAGTTTGTGCACCCTTGCTCAGATGTTTTTGTTGACCTTCCAAAAGGAAAAAAAAACAACGCATGCACAAATTTATGACGCATTTCTGCACGTCTTCATGTTTAAATTTAAAGCACGCTGGAGAAGATGACATGCATGTGGAAGCGTTTGGGATCCATCCGGCTGATCTACAGTTTTTGTAAGGTCTCAGAATATCACTGGTGCATTCGTGTGCTTTTTCTAGCTTGCATAAATGTTATTTAGGTTTGATGTCTGCTTTGACCAGGGGTGCACAAACTTTTGCATAAGAGTGTATGGTTGTACGTCTGGATGTGTGTGTGTAAGAAGATCATGCATAGTCCTGTGTGCTTAAGCATGTATGTATGCGAGTGTCTGATCATCTACCTTGACTGAATATGTGAATGAGGGTGTGTGTGTGTGTGTGTGTGTGTGTGTGTGTGCGCACCGCAGGGTTTCCCTAACCCCCTCGCCAGGCTGTTATGGTTATTATCTGCGTGTGGTTTGGCTGTTTGATGTCAGAAGCCTAATATCTTCCGTACACACTTCACGCAAACTTCTGAAAGAATGAAAGGCTGGAGGGAGGGCTGAAGGAAAGAGTCTTTAATTAGAAAGAAAAATCCTCATTGTGTGTTTGGCTTAGAGACGGAGAAGTCACTGCTAATGCTGCTTTTGATCAGTGCCGTGCTTCTCTCTCTCTCCCTCACACACACACACACACACACACACACACACACACACACACACTGAGCAAAGAATAAATCTCATGCGCTTATTCACCTAACCTCACAGAATAATTCAGGAATACACCGAGATCAGACTAACTAACCACTGATTGTATTTACCCATCACCACCAATGGTACCAATAAACATGAAGCTATATGTAGATAGACCTAGGACCAGTGATACTTTCATGGCTTTGCTGCCTCTGCTCTTCTAGTTCGACTTCCCAATCGATTTTGGATCATGACTGCAGGGATTCATTTCTGTTCAACAATAACAGAGTTACTAATATGATGTTGGAGGGTTAGATCTGACTCGCATTTGAGTTCCGGTTCATTTTAAAGGTGTTGAAAGCTGTTGAGGTCAGGGTTTTGTTCAAATCAGAAAACTGGACAGGACAGCAGGGGTGTCTACATACTTTTGGTCATGTAGTGTGATGGATAGACGTGTGTGGTCTGGTGGTTAAAGGTGGAATGCAGCCACGGTCACAGGCTTATGGCTGTCTATAGGCTGTTCAACACACACACACACACACACACACACACACACACACACACACACACACACACATATATATATATATATATATATATACACACACACAGTCGACTTACCTGTTCTGAATTGTCGCTTTCCATCATGAATTACATACTAGTGTGCATGTGTGTTTCTTGCTATGGCAACCAAGTGTGTATAGACAGGGAGCTGAGCTCTTACAGGTGTGTGTGTGTGTGTGTGTGTGTGTGTGTGTGTGTGTGTGTGTGTGTGTGTGTGTGTGTGTGTGTGTGTGTGTGTGTGTGTGTGTGTGTGTGTGTGTGTGTGTGTGGACTAAGTTTATATATCATCATGAGGACCAAATATCCCACAAAAATAGATCCATCTGACATTCTTTACGTAATGGGACTTTTTTCTGGTTTATATTTACTTGATTTTGAAAGAGGAAAAACAAAAGATCTGCTTACATTGCTGAGATTAACTTTAGGGTTCGGTATAGCTGCGGTGTTAATAAGCTACGGTAATGCTATCTCTATATAAAGTCCCCAAAACAGATGTTTACCCAGACAGCGTGTGCGTTTGTGTGCGTTCACGTGTGTTTGGGAAGGTTGGGAGGTGTTTTCAAGGCCACACTGACCACGCTTACACACATTATTAACACAGCAACAATCAACAGTGGGATTATCTCACCGCACAAACACGGCACGCTGACTACACACAGCACGGTGACACAATATCAGCACTGAAACACTGACATAACACAGAGTCGGATAACTTCTAAACAACACTGTCATACTGGTCAGACTCAACACGATGAGGAAAATAATGGACACACAACTCACAGAGTAACACACTACAGCAGTCTGTCCTGTTAGGAGTAATGATGGAAGACACTGTGAGGTGAAGTTCAGTAGGTGATTTCAACTATAAATGTACCCAACAACTGCTGGCATCGACAAGACTGTCACTTTATTTTATACTCATGAGCATTGTTTTGAGCCCAAAGTATCCAGCCCAACATGTCAACAAAATGGGAATACACCCTGAACAGGGCACCAGTCCATCACAGGGTATCACACACTCTCACACAGAGGCAGTGTATAGTACCCAATCCACCTAGCAAGATAAAATAGAGAACCAGAAGGAAACCTAAGAGGTAAAGATCGAACCTGGGACTCTGTATCTGTGTAACACCAACAACAGCAGCTGCACCCTTTTTCCCCATCTGAATTACCAACAATACTAATCATAGTTGTGTCATATAAAAGTCAAAAGTATTTATATAGCGATTTTTACACTGGAGCATCGTCTCAAAACAGCATTACAAATATCTAGACCCAAAGCCCTAACTGAGCAAGGATAGGGAAAGTGGCAAGGAAAATTCCCTAAGCATTATAAGGACCAAGATTCAAAAAGGGATCAAACCTGTAAGAATTAAACCAAGCTACCAAATTAATAAGGTTGTACTAATTGTTTAATAAGCAGAAGCTAAATATAAATAGAGAGAGAACATATTTAAAGAAAATATACTCAAATATACCCACAGCCTAGTGGGTAAGGTACTGGACTATGGACCAGAAGATCCAGGGTTCAAATCCCACCTCTGCCAAGCTGCCACTGTTGGGTCCTTGAACAAGACCCTTATCCCATAATTGCTTGGATTGTAAGACTGTATCCATTGTAAGTTACTCTGGATAAGGGCGTCTGCTAAATGCTGTAAATGTAGTATATCTAATAAAATATTTATTAAACCAAAATATATCAACAACTTGACAATAAGGCAGTACACTGACTAAAAAACCACAATAACACGACTAATGACCACCTTGCCTTACACTAATTTGTTCATTTTGCCCACATAGCAAACCCGCACCAACGTCGCACACTGACTCACTGGACACACACTTTCTGCCGTCCTTTGTGACCAACAAAACTGAATAAACACAAATGTCATCATGGTGGCGTTTGTGCGTCTGCTCTGTTAGCGCCCACTCAGCACACCAATGTCAACACTGCGACACTGAGCACGCTCTGTGAATTTAATAAGCGCTGCGTTGACATGCAACACAATCTGCACCTATTGTGTATTTGGGTGTGTATGTGTGCGTCCCAAAACTGGGCAAACACCGTCGGGAGGGTCGGGTGAAGCTGACAGGCCGGAGAAAAGATAGACGACTCGCGTTTTAAAGTGGCGCCATCGCACGCGGCGTCGACAAATATTGATCACAAACAACATTTACAGGAACGTCTTTTTTTCCTCTGAAAAGGATTCAGAGCATCTGAAGCTGAAAAAATAAGAGATATAAAGGAACCAGCTTTAATACCAGAGCACGGCGCAGTACAGTAGAGAGTACGTAAGTGGTAAAGAGAGGTGAGATTCATTAAAAAAATAACCCTATTTAGTCTATTAATGAGCTTAGTCCTACTGATGGGAATTTTTGATTCCACAAACAAAAATCTTTTTATATAAGCAAACAGAGCACAAATGTATTTTTATATAAACAGACATTTGAGTTCTGGAGCTTTATATAAAAAAAGATTCGTTGGGGTTTCTGAAGCTTTAAAAATAAAAGAGATGTTTGGTTCTGATTCTCTATATAAACAGATGTTTGGGTTCTAGTGCTTTAAAAATAAACAGATGTTTGGTTATGGTTCTCTATATAAACAGATGTTGGGGGTCTGGTGCTTTAAAAAAATAAAAACAGATGTTTTGGTTCTGGTTCTCTATATAAAACAGATGTTTGGGTTTCTGGTGCTTTAAAAATAAACAGATGTTTGGTTCTGATTCTCTATATAAACAGATGTTTGGGTTCTGGTGCTTTAAAAATAAACAGATGTTTGGTTCTGGGTTCTCTATATAAACATATGTTTTTTGGGTTCTGATTCTTTATTTTAAACAGATGTTGGGGTTCTGGTGCTTTAAAAAATAAACAGATGTTTGGTTCTGGTTCTCTATATAAACATATGTTTGGGTTCTGATTCTTTATTTAAACAGAGGGTTTTGGGTTCTGATTCTTTTATATCAAACAGATGTTTGGGTTCTGATTCTTTATTTAACAGACATTTGGGTTCTGGTGCTTTTATTATAAAAAAGAAGTTGGGTTTTGAAGCTTTAAATAAAATAGATGTTTGGTTCTGATTCTCTGTATAAACAGATGTTTGGGTTTTGGTGCTTTAAAAATAAACAGAATGTTTTGGTTCTGATTCTTTATTTAAACAGAGGTTTGGTCTTGATTCTTTATTTAAACAGATGTTTAGGTTCTGGTTCTTTATTTTAAAACAGACGTTTGGGTTCTAGTAGTGCTTTAAAAAATTAAACAGATGTTTGGGTTCTGGTTCTCTATATAAACAGATGTTTGGGTTCTGATTCTTTATTTAAACAGAGGTTGGGTTCTGGTTCGTTATTTAAACAGACGTTTGGGTTCTGATTCTTATATAAAGAGATGTTTGGTTCTGATTCTTTAAATATAAACAGATGTGTTGGTTCTGATCTTTATTTAACCAGATGTTTGGTTCTGATTCTTTATATAAAACAGATGTTTGGTTCTGATTCTTTATTTAAACCAGAGATGTTTGGGGTTCTGATTCTTTATATAAAACGAGATGTTTGGTTCTGCTTCTTTATTTAACCAGATGTTTGGGTTTCTGGAATTCTTTATTTTAAACAGATGTTTGGGTTCTGGTGCTTTATTAAAACAGACGTTTGGGTTCTGATTCTTTATATAAAGAGATGTTGGTTCTGATTCTTTATATAAACAGATGTTTTTGGTTCTGATTCTTTATTTAACCAGATGTTTGGTTTCTGATTTCTTTATATAAACAAGATGTTTGGTTCTGATTCTTTATTTAACCAGATGTTTGGGTTCTGATTCTTTTATATAAAGAGATGTTTGGTTCTGATTCTTTATTTAACCAGATGTTTGGGTTCTGATTCTTTAAATATAAACAGATAATGTTATATATCTGGTGCTCAGAACCAAACGTCTTGTTTATTATGGCAGATGATCAGTTTCTCCACTCAGTTCATAATTCGGATGAATACACAGCAGACTTCCAGTTTCAGATCCCAGTCCTGTAGCCGCACATCCATCAGCACTGAAGTAAGAAAAAAGGTTCCAGTGATCTTTGGTTTGTCCTTCTGCCTCTGTGGAGGGGTAATCCTTACTCTGTTATTAAAAATCAGGGTGTGAGTCTATCCCTGGGGTTTCCAACACCAGGTAAAGGAGACAGGAGAAAGATCAGACACCTGGCAAATATGTGACACTTAACTCTACGGGCGAAAGATTATTCACGATAAGGGCTGGGAGAGCAGCTCAGTGCAGCTGTGTGGCGTGATGAGAAACTCGCTGCTGGCTGTTAATATCAGTGGGGAATTGCAGACTTTTATTAATAGTTGCTGTAATAATAGGTCGTAACTGTAGTTTATTTATACTTTCATCATAATGGGAATATGTTAGCGATTGAGAAGGTGTGAAGCTTTGAGAAGCTTCTTGTGTCTGAGAGGGTGTGTTTAGAGCTTTTATAGTCCGGATATTGAGGTGAATGAAAACACTGAAGCACTGTGCTTAACTTATAGATAAGGATATTATCAGATAAACAGTAATCATGTAAAAAACACCTGGAATTTAGTCTGTTAGCCGTACTTAATCCACTGTACAGGTAAGCTTCCTCTGTCATGTTTCAGGTTCCCCATTTTAAAATATCCCCATTTTCCTCACAGTGTTTAGCCTTGCTTTACCTAGGCAGGATCACAGGGGGTTGTGGATAAGCAAAGAAGAACGTTGTGATAAGCAGTGGAGAGCAATGCACAACTCATTAGTGGCAACGTGGCAGAGGTGGGATTTGAACCCTGGATCTCCTGGTCCATAGTCCAGTACCATAAACCTGTGCGTGCAGGACAGTCCTTAACGCCTCGTACCACTAAACCTTGGCTTTCAATACTGTGAACAAAATGTGAGTGGCCCGGCCTGTTTTGCTTTCACAATGCAAGAATCAAGTGGACCACAAAACAAACCACAAGTAAATCAAACTGAAGACCTCCTCTGGAGGTGTTTCCCAGTTCGGTTCACTTTGGGGGCAGTTAATGGTCGGGTTCAAAAAGAAACCATGACTCAGCGCTGTGAAGACACCCTTAGTTTGGCTCCTCCCATACGTTACAAACAAGCTCAAAACCTCTTTTCACATTTCAGGAACTGGACACGTCCCCTCTGCATTAATGTAACTGCAGTTGGGGACTGTGGTAGAAACAGTGATAAAGTTAGTGGACTTTGGAGCAGAAAGGCCCTGAATTCAGGCCCTCAGCACTGCAGCACTGCCACAGTGGGGACCTTAACAAAGCCCTTAACCCACCGTTGCTTGGATTGTACCTTTGTAAGATTGTTATCAGCTCTGAAAAGAGCGTCTGCTGCTTAATGGACTGAACGCAATCAATACACACACATGGACTCCTGAGGTTCGCCAACATGTCCTAAAGCATCACGGACGCTGTGCTAGATACTACACTGATCACAGGTTGGACTCAGCACAGGCTCCGAGTACAAGAGGAACAATGTGCTGCTTTCTAATAACTCAAACATGAAAAAACAGATCTTCCTGCCATCAAAACCCAAACAAGATGAAAGCTGTGAGAAAAGAAAGATCGATAACGCTATAAAACATAACCAGATATGGTGTTAGCACAGCTCTCACCGTCCTGATGAACTCGAGAAGTGTCCGTCCCGTCCACACACATGAGTTATTAACATGTCAGCAGTGTAATATTTCTGTTTTCGGACGACACATTTAGTCGCATCCGAGCAGGTTTAACGCTGAACAGAGCAAATCTTTCTTATCTCAGCTCCTCTGTTCTCCTTCCAGCTAGAGCTTTGCTTTTCCGTCCATCTGGTTTTGTGCCGATGTGGAATTCTCACGTATGAAAAGTGGACTGGAAATGATGGAATTACAAAAACCGCTTCAGTATTCTCACCTGTAGTATAAAGGGTGACATGTGGATAAAGAGTAAATACAATATAATATAAGTGCATAGATTTAATTTGTGATCCATCATTGTGAGTGTTTAGTTTATTTTACTTACAACTGATGAATGTTACACTTTAAAAATCAGTACCACACGGTTCCTCAAATGGCCCAGTGAGGTTTTACATATATTTGCCAAACAGTTGTAGATATATATTGTAGCAATGAGCTTCCATTCCATGCTGGCAAGCCTACGTCTGCTGTTAGTGTACTGCTGTAAGGTTGTATTCGGTTATATTTTCGACTATACGTGACCTTTGTCATTTTTGGGATTCCATATCTGTGCGCCTTTCTTTCCTCCATTTTTGACTGTGTTGCGTAATTCAGCCCTTCTAAGTTTTAACACGTCGATGGCATAAAATAACCACAACTGAGGTTAAAACAAGTTCAGCTACAGTAAACCTGAAACCGCAATTAACCAGTGAAACATTATTATCACCGATCTGCACAGAGAGCTCCAAGCAAAACAAACACACCTCAGCTCCTGATGAAGTTACAACAGGGGGGAAAAGAATACTGAATTAATTATTATCTTAAGGCCAGAACTCCGTGCAAACAAGTACTGATAGAATCAGAACTTCTTGCCGTTTTTGTTACAATAAAAGACATGGTTAAAAATAGCCCTATTTGGATTGGATTCATGTATCAGGGAGTGTCTGTGATGGAAGAGGTAACGTCTCAGGCATTCTGAAAGCAGTACAATTCGTTTGTAGTGAGTTGTATTCTACAGGAATCAGGATGTTTGAGTCGCACCGGACTGCCTGATTCAACTGCTCATTAGTGATAGGAAACTACAAGTGTAAATGCATATTTAGATACAAAAACTTCCATTAAAATCACTCCTTTAATAAGCTGCTCTCTTCGTTCTCCACATAATGAGAGAATTAAGTCCTGTTCAGTAGTGCTGGGATTTCTGCAGCTCTCTGATTATTCAAGTGGTGACGTAAATAGCATACTCCAAATTAGAAATCAGATTAAGAAATCCAATAAAAAAGCTGTTTTTTATCCCAGTCCTCTGATTTCTCATAGCAGTTACCTGATTTCAATTTCAACCAAGACTGGTTTTCTCAGCAAGCATAACCGACATGGTTGTCAGGTCTACTTATTCTAAAGGCTTTATTTGAGCTCTTTTTTCCAGTGACATGTTTTTTTCTTCTGGGATCTGGAGGCCTCGGATTAAAGGCAGTGAAACGGACATCGAACATCTTGTGGAGACTCTGAAATGCAGTATATACTCAAGAAGGCCCTGCAACCCTGAATTGGATTAAGTGATTATAGAACGTGAGTGAGCGAGTAAAAATCTGTAGTAAAAATATTCAAATATGTTACATTTTTCCACCAAATCTCCATCAGTTCTGCATCATAAGAAACAAAACGTTACTTCAACTTCAAAGCCGTCAGAAACCTGTGCATGGTTTTATATACAGTACTGTGCAAAAGTTTTAGGCCACCATTAGATTAGATATATCACTGTTTTAGCAATAGTATAATGAACATACATCATTATTTTTCAGTTTCTTTATTAGAATACAATCAGAAAATACAGGAAATGTGTATGCACGTTGACCCTTCTACAGTCTGAAGTAGCTTGATCAGGAATGGTCTTTCCAGAAGGGTGGCAGCCACTTTTTTCAGAGGGTAACAGGGTGATGAGGTTATGCTAAAGCTCACAAAGACTGTGGAAAAGAGGATTATGGAGTTTCGAATCCAGGGTTTGACATTTATGTTGTATATGGTGATTATTGCATTGCTAAAACAGTAAATCTAATGGTGGCCTAAAACTTTTGCACAGCACTGTAAATGCAGTAAACTGATTCACTATGTAGTGCCCTATTTTGTCAGCCTTTTACTTGGAATTACATTGGACATCCAGTCCCACAATGCATCTGGACCCTAAAGTGTAGCTCAGTACCCATAATGCAGTGTGCTGGATAAAAGTAACGCATGGCATGTGTAGTGAATAGGGTGTGTGGACTGATATATCAGTTGTGTACATTCACCTGGTCTGAACTTGCACTCAAGCGTGTGTGTGTGTGTGTGTGTGTGTGTGTGTGTGTGCTTGTGGCCTCTGAATGACCGAATGCCCAATCGCGCTCCAAACGTCATGCAGTGGAGCAATCCACTATTGTCTAACATTCATTACCGTACAGATGATCAATCAGCTGTGTGTGTGTGTTAGTGTGTGTGTTTGCGTGGATGCTTTTTAGCACCCGTTTAAATGCAACCTGCAGTTGAAAAACCGACAGCAAACGCCTTTCTTCTGAGCAAGGCCACGACATGCTGCATTTGGGACGCATTTCAAAACACACTGATTCGAAGAGAGGGGAAGTGAGAGAGAGAGAAAAGAGCTGCAGGACGTTAAACGGAATGTGCTTCTAGACCTGACAGCTGGCAGCCTCTGTGGTTTTAAAGTGTGTAGTGTGTGTTGGTGTTAGATGCATGTGTGTGCATGACAGATTCTCTACTTGAACCTTTGATTGCGCGACACACCACGCCCACTCGATGACAAGATTGACCTGGAGCAAGGTAACATGTACTAGTAAGCCTGCAGAGAGGAAGAGAGGCACTGAAAAAACACACACAGCTTGCATCTCCTCACACCTCTCTCACAACACACACAAACACACACACACCACATATATCACCATGATATTTACACAAAAAACACCGTCGTTAGTCCACGCTGGACATGTCCTAAACCGCACATGCCTTGACCCTATTACAGCACCTATAGAAAACCCTTGTGTAATGTCCTTTTCTTAGCAGCCTAAATCAAAAACCTTTAAAAAATCTCTCCCAGGCGCTTTATTAACACACTTTGTTTTGAAGTTCAGTGAAAAAAACGGAAAAGGCAACAGCTCTAAAAATCGACAGAAGAAAACAAAAACAAAATGGGAAAAAACCAGCATCGGAAAAGTGTAAGAATTTGTAGAGCCACCTTTTGCTTTAAATTCCAGCATCAGGGGGTTGGATTTGCAGCTTTTTGCTTTTTTAAATGGGGGAAAGGGGGGGTGGGCGGGAACATTTGCTTCAAAGGTCCATTCCTCATATTTCCTGTATTGGAATTTTAGGTCAGAGCTATGACTTCGCCAATCAAGGACAATCACCTTCCTATCATAAGCCACTGCTGTGTTGTTGGCAGTAGTATTTATCATCGAGTGTGTTTGCATGCACTTAAGAATCCGATCAAGTAGATTTGCAGTAATCTGATTATTAAAAGTGGTCATGAAATCAGAATAAGATTAAGAAATCGATAAAGAGAGTTGGATTTTATCCCAGTAATTGGGATTACTCATAGCAAGGGCTTCAGTCTGTGGGCATGTGCATACGCTTTCCCCCCGGTTGCCAGGGGCTGCGTATTTCTAAAGACTTGGCTTTATTTAGTCACTTTTCCCTTTTGACTGTTAGCATTTTTCTTGCTGGACCTGGCACCCCAAGAATCAGAATCAAAAATACCACAAAAAAGTAAAGGCCGCGAAACGGCTGTCGAAAACACTTTGGGGGACTATGAAAAGCTGTTTATCACACAAGAACATTAAAGTAATTAGTAATACAAAATTAATCTAGTTTATATTAAAGGTTGATTGTTTAGGTTAACATATTTGCTGGTTGCAAATGAAAAATCCGATTATACCCGAGGCGGTAATCCCGATGCTTTCCCATTATTGAATATTCAAGGCCATGTTCTACTCGTTGTTACGACAAAATCTGATTATTTAAAAGTACTTACTGGATTATGAAGTCCATTATAAATGCACTCATTGTGGGGCTGGAAGTTGAATAATTTGGACCATCTTCAGCGTTCTCGCAGATTTCTGCAGTTTGTTCCTCAAGGATTGTACTTGGGGCACATCCATTAACCCCTTTCAGTCCTGCCCAATGCCCAGGGCCACTGCTGAAGATGAACAGTACCACAACATAATGTTACCACCACCAGGTCTTTGGTTAGTGCTTGGATTTCAGTACAAAAATTCAAAAACCTTTTGCCGCATCATGACATCAGAAGAACAAAACGGAGACTCTGGTCAGAAGTCCCCACCGTCCCCATCCCCCCCCAACGATCGCTCAATTTGGGCTTGGGATTAGATAATAGAAAATTGAAAGATGCTTAGAGAGTGCTTTTGTTGTAAAAAAGCGTATAGAAATATAAATCTGTGCACAGCCTGACTAATCTAAGCCCATAAAGACTTGTAAATCCTCCAAAAGTTGCCAATGGAACCTCTCCCTGATCAATATCTCCGGTTGGTTATCCAGTGTGGTTAGGATTTAGGCCTTTAGGCAAAGTGTTGGTGGTGGCCAGACAATTCCTTTCCTTAGAATGCCTGAATGTTAATCTGAAGGATAGTCTCTTAAATCTCTTTGTACTTTCTCCTAAAACTTCCACAGCTTTATCCAGAACCTTGTGAAAGGGCAATTTAGAGCATTTAGCGGAACGATGTTACCCAGTTGTGGAGGAGCAACTTACAGCGAACTATTGTGGGTTAAGGGTTCTTGCTCAAGGACCAACAATGGAGCTGGCCAAGGTGGATTTCAAACCGTCTGGTCCAAAGTTTTGACTTTGTAAATGAAGTGTAAATGAATATATGAATTGAATATATATATATAATATATATTTGTTATTGCCGTTCGCATATCAGAAGAATCAGACCCCTCATTTACATTTTTCTATAGACTTATAGCTTATTTACTTTACTATGTTAATAAGCCTGTATGTAATTGAATCAGCAATGCAATGCATGACAAAACATGTCTGACTGCTTTCTTTTGCACAAACTTCTTTCTTTCTATGGTTGATCTACTTTCTAAAGGTAAACAACACTTACAAGAAAACCAAAGTTTACAGGAAACACAGATAAACTTATTATGCCCTTCACACAACGCAAACAATTTTGATACGGCTTAGCACGCAACGCCTTCTGCTATGGGGGAAAAATACTTTCTCCTGTTCATTTCAAGCTACAGGATTTTAGAAAGAAAAAAAAGAGAGCACTTTTATTTTCCCTGGAGGGAAAGGACAGGTGTTCCAGGAAGGCAAAACTCAATTTCATTTTCGATAGTTTTCAATCTAATAATAACACACAGTTAACTAAATTATAATGTGTATCGTCATGTAGGGAAACACCATTTTATTTAAGGAGGAAAAAATAAACAAGAAAAAACTGAGAGAACTTATTTTTGGTCTTCCATGCTCTCAGAAGATCCAGCTGATAACTTCCGTTGGACAGTGATTGTGAGATGTTCCATAATTTTTCAGAAGTGAAAGTTAGGGTGACAGGGGACTGAGGGACCAAGAGGGAAACATGGGGGCAGTTTTAAATTAAAATGTGTATTTGAAAGTACAAAATGCTCTGGAATCCTTATTAAAAACAAACATTTAAGCATAGACGAGATAGGGAGTGACAAACAATGCAACAACACATATCTGAAGGGATCTTAATTATGATATTCATTGTAACGTAATACTACAGACCAAGACAGATAAACAAAAATTACTATTTTTTAAATGGTATCACTGCACTGGGACATTTGGCTAATAATAAACGGTTTTACAGATCATTCTTTTAATCATTATCATTACAAAGCCTTGGGGATGGAAACGGCTTTGTACACGATGAGCACAAACAAATCATGTACACACTGCATGGTGAAAACAGACAGCAGCAGCTCTGAAAACTATTAACTGCATTAATGAAAACAGTTTCTCTCGTTAGGTTTTTGGAGACCCCGAGGATTGAATTTGCTCATTATTCCATGAGCTAAAGCTCGATAAACAACGGTTACTGGCAGAGGTTTGGTTCCATTACAGCAAAATTGAAAACATTGCAGGCAGGAAATTCTAGCACGCTGTTATTTTTATGAAGACGATACGATCGTGAACAGTTAGGAATTGGTCAGAGAGTTTTCAACACATCCAGACCAGATTTTTAAAAATCAGTTTCAGATTTTGGATGTGTTGTTTTAATTGAAAAAAAAAGTATGAATGTTTTATTATAACAGTCTGTTTTTTCAAAGTCATCATTCTTTAAAAGTTATTTTTTTATGCAGAAAGAAAAGAAATGCTGTAAATATAATAAAACATAGCTCCAATAATAAAACACAGCCCTCTGAGGTTCGGAGGTCAGAGCCAGCTGCTGGAGAAAAGCAGTTCCTTGAGGACCTGGGTTCGAAACCTGGGCCGTTTGTTTGCAGCGGTAAAGGTCAGATGGTGCCAGTGACAGGAATCTGAGAATGGGGAATGGCAAACCCATCCAGGGAACACTTGTGCTCAATAAAACTCGAGACTCCTGTGACCTGATCAGGATGAGTGGGGTAAAACCAGGAAATTTTACAAAGCTTGTTGTTTCTGTTAGGACCCCAGTTATTCTGGTTCCTGTCGTGGTGGTCCAGAGAAAGAATATTCTGCAGTTCATTCTGGTTGCAGGCTCATCGGGGGTTACTGTTGCAGTACCATGGGATGATCCCCATCCCAGGGGCCTCCCAGAATTTGTGCCAGAGGGACCACCCGACCAGTTAGAAGGCACCGCTGGGACGATGAGGTGATGACTTTCTGCTGCCACTCCCGGAGAAAATGTCTGCTAGGTTATAGTCAAGACTGCTAGTTGAGATCAAGGACCGGGAGACGGAGACCAGATTAAGATCGAGACCGAAATTTTACTACAAACATACCGTCCACTGCTTGGGGTCTATGCGATATATGATGACCAGAGGATAAATGTCGACATTTTGTGTGGTTTTCAGATTTGGACACAGAAGGTAGGAAGGTAATGGGGACCTGGCAGGGTAATGGTTTGGGAGGAACTGTGGGTCACTGTGGGCGTTTCTAGGGGATCTTTTTCCATAAGGATGACAAAAAACTTGGCATTGACCCGCAAATCCCGAGTATCCAGTGCCACATGGTAAGCGCGTCCCATGTTTCATTTTGAGACCAACATCCCCCTCCCCACTTCCTGTTCTGTCTGCCAGAGTTTAATGGCTGATTTGCATCTGTATGGCTCACTCAGTGTGTGTTTCCGCCACGCTGAATAACTCTATTAGCATGTACCGTAGGATCTCAACCACCGATAATACGACCACTGACAAGCCTCACACAGACCTGCCACTCAGAGACAGAGAGCGAGAGAGAGGTTTCAATAACGCTCTACCCTCCACTGGCAAGTAGGTCAGTATTCAAGTAGGCAAGTGTGCTAGAATTCGTCTGCAAGTATGATTATATACTATTGCAACACCTCTAGTTTGCAAGTCGGCGAATACACAAACATGCTTGTAGAGACAGAGACAGTCCAGAAATGTGCAAAGATGTGCACGGCGTACAAAAAGCTACTCTTTTTGTCACTCCTTAATGTCTGGCTATGTTCCTTCTCTCAAAACTAGATCCTCATGTTAGCCAACGAGCTCGATCAGTAAGGTAGTGAGGTTTTGAGTGAATGACAGACTCCTGTTCTTCAACTCTTAACTCCCGCCTCGGCTCGTGCATCCGCAGTGTTAATTGGCTTGTGTGACCAGCAGGGCAGAAGAAGCAAAACGCACTGCACTAGAGTGCAACAAAGCAATAATAATAATATGCTTTACCATTTTGAGTCTCTTTACAGCTGCAAAGTCCAGAGAAAAGCCATATTTTTATTTATTTATCATGCATTATCATTTTTAAGATTTCTCTAGTCTCTATGCCAGTCTATAAAGTCATATCCAAATGCAATTTCTGTGGATCTTTTTTGGCTCATCTCTTAGTTGAAAGCTTCGAGCTTCCAATGGCATTATTTCTGCAATGCTCCTGAGCCCCTGAGTGCACTCCGAAGCTTTCCAGATACTGTACTGAAGAGTATGCATGTCCTTGCACAAAAAAGGAGAATTCTTAAGTCTTCTGTCAGCACCGAGGCTTGGAGGATTGTTTATAGTGATGTCATTTGGAATGGCGTCATTTTTTGTGTGTGTGTCTCTACTGGTGGAATGTTTGAACAAATAAGAAAAGCCGGTATTTTCTAAAATGGAATGTTCTGTTAAAAAGCCAAAGATAATTTCGTAATGGAAACCTACCAAGCCACTTAATAGGCTATATTTAACCGCATAAAAAACTTGATCTAACCCTGTGCACATCTGAATGCACTATTGATTTATGAATTAAGTAGAATTTTACACACCGCTATTTAAAACAGAGGTTCTTTTTTAGCTAGAGATCATTTTCAGACACATCAACCTTCATCGAAAACAACACCGCAGTCACCAAACACTCCCAACCGATAATAAACACACAAAAATACATAACCGCTCCTCCAAACATTCACAAAACCGCCAATATGCAACAAAATCATCACAATCTGTACAAACACCAACACATCCATAAACCAACAATGATCAGTCCATCTCCACATAACAGCCCAAACACCCAGCACCCACACACCTCAGAACATTAACAAACACTCACAATATTCACAGATGTACCCCAGTATCCACAAACATCTACAGACAATACCAACATCCACAACTGGCCCCCAACTAAAAACATTAATAAATACCACAACACCTGAAAACCTACACAAACTATAACCACAAACACCCAGCAACAACTACAAACACTACCAACATCCACAAACACTATCCAAAAACTACAAACACAACCAAATATCAACATCCTCCGGCAACTACAAACACAACCACAAACACTGCAAACATCTACAGACAATACCAACATCCATAACCAGCCTCCAACTAAAACATCCCCAATATCCACAAACACCCTCCAGGGACTAAAATCTCCTCCAATAACTACAAACACTACCATTACTTCAGATTAATAAATACCTCACAATATCTGAAAAACTACCAACAACTATAACCACAAACAACCAGAAACATCCAGCAACAACCACAAACACCCTACAAAATCCACAGACACCACAAAATATAAACAAACACCCTCCAACAACTACAAACACCCCCACATATCTACAAATACCCTGCAACAACTACAAACACCCCACAATATCTACAAACACCCTGCAACAACTACAAACTCCCCACAATATTTACAAACACCCTCCAACGACTACAAACACCCCCACATATCTACAAATGCCCTGCAACAACTGCAAACACCCCACAATATCTACAAACACCCTGCAACTACAAACACCCCCAAATATCTGCAAATACCCTCCAACAACTACAAATACACCACATCTACAAACACCCTGCAACAACTACAAACACCCCACAATATCTACAAACACCCTGCAACAACTACAAACTTCCCACAATATTTACAAACACCCTGCAACAACTGCAAACACCCCACAATATCTACAAACACCCTGCAACAACTACAAACACCCCCAAATATCTGCAAATACCCTCCAACAAAAAAATACCCCACAATATTACAAACACCCTCCAACAAACTACAAAACCCCACAATATCTACAAAACACCCTGCAACAACTACAAACACCCCACAATATTTACAAACCCCTACCAACAAATTACAAACCACCCCCAAATATCTACAAACACCACCCTCCAAACAACTTCAAACACCCCAAATATCTGCAACTACCCTCAACAACTACAAATACCCCACATCTCAAACACAATTGCAACAACTACAAAACTACCCACAAATTTACAACACCATCAAAAACTACAACAACCCAACAATATTACAAAACACCCTCCAACAACTACAAACACCCCACAATATCTACAAAATACCCTCCAACAAACTAAAAAACAACCCCACAATATCTACAAATACCTCCAACAACTAACAAACACCCCACAATATCTAACAAATTACCCTCCAACAAACTAACAAAACACCCCACATCTACAAACACCCTGCAACAACTACAAACACCCCACAATATCTACAAATACCCTCTAACAACTACAAACTAAAGGCCTTCCTTTCCTAAGATCAGGCTGCAGAAAAACTATTGCTCGAGTGGGTTTATCTAACTTTGTAAGCCTGCTAAAACTTTTATTCAGAAACTATTTTCTGCTGTGTGCTTTATGAATAAGCCTTATATCTGTGTGTGTGTGTGTGTGTGTGTGTGTGTGTTTATCAAATATGCTTGTGTCAAATCAATAGACTATTTTTTCTTTCTGCCAGGAAATTTGAGGTAAAAAAATGGTATTCCACGAAACCAGAACAATCACTGCATGGGCGTCAGCGCATCGGCCAATCAGCTCGCTCGCTGTTACACAGCCAGAGGGACCAAAGGTGGCTGGGATCGGAAGTTAAGGGGTGAGTGTGAGGAGCAGGTCAACATGAGGAAGGAAGTCGTCTATTCAGCTGCTTTTAATGTACAACTTGCTGTTATCTCGTCCTAAACCTAAACACACACACACACATCTTGGTAATTGTATGTTTATGAGGACTTTGCACTGACCTAAAGTTCCATGTAGCTTATTAATTCCTTAATGCTACACCTGCAAATAAATCCCAACCTTAACCTCAGTAACCTAAAGCAAATCTTTTGGCTCTTTTTTCACATAAAAGCTGCAGCTTTTATAAACATGCAATAACATTCATGGACACCAACAAAATGTTTCCACAAGATCAAACGTATTCAGGGGGCATATCGTCCCCAGCAGTATAACAAATACCTGATCACACTAACCCACACAGTCTTGGTAATCCTAACTTTATGGGGACCTTCCATTTATGTAATGGTTACTGTTTCCAATTAATCCTACATCTACACCTAACCTTATCATTTACCTCAGTAACATAAAGCAAATAGTTTGAATCGGTTAGTCGTTAAAAAGAAAGGTGCAGTTTCTGTAAAATCCACAATGTCAAAAATGTCAGGTCTTCCTACCCTCAGGGTCCCCACAATGCAATATAAACATGAGTTACACGTACATAAGCCTCAGGTGGTTAAATATTGCGGGTGTGATGGGGAATTAAAGAGCGAGCAAGGAAATAACTCGACACAACACACACACAAAAAAGGAACTACGGGCCACTATGTCGTCTTAACTTACACACAGTAAGAGTTGGTCTGTTCCCACATCTAGGTTAATCAGTTACTGTGTTGTATAACGCAGACAGACACACAGGCGTGCACACACACACACACACTTTTTAAGAAACCTTCCGTGCTTTGCGAATCCTCCCCGAAGGGTGTGTGTTTTCAGAGTGAACAATAGCTGAGGAGGATTAAATGTGAGGATTTCCTGCAGTTTATTTATCCTGCTCAGCGACTGTAAGTCCGCGCTGCGCTGCTGTCACGCTAACACGCGCTAAAAATAACATCAACATACGACGCTAATCCGCTGTCAAGGACACGACCGCTTGTGGCGTTTCATAAACCGACCAGAAAACGCTCATAAACACAAATTCAGTGATATTACCCTCTAAATAGCATGACCCAGGTATCTTTAATTACACACAAACACAGACTAACATGTACAGAGTTAACGCAGAGCAAGTTAACACAGGTTACACTGAGGTTTCCTCTCCGAGTTCCCCATCTACCACACAAACAGCGTTCATTACAGGAACCACCACATTCTCCCCAAATGACAGACGTCCCCGAGTGAACAAGGACTTAAGCTTGATTTTCTCAGCCAAACACGACTATGTCACATCACTACTTTTACTTCTGAGGCTCGACGTCATTCTCGGATCGTCACAGGATATAACGCTTTAATTAATAAACTACAATTTTGCGTACACCCTACCATCGCCAAAATCACGGGCTTTCATACAGCCCTGCTTCCAGTTTGATGGTATAAGAGGCCTGCAGAGCTGGAAAGGCTTTTCATTTGATTCTGGAACGTGTCATTCTAGGATCAGAGATTTAGGGATCTAGAGTCTGATATAAATATGAGTGTTTTTTAACCAATAACCTGTACATTTTAACATAATGTTGGACTGTCATTCCCATACTTTTTGGGTTGGGGAAACTTGAACAAATCTGAGAAAAGCACCTTTAAGCCAAGCCACATGGTTTATAGAGTCTAACAAATGAAATTGTATTCAAAGTAAAAAAGGTGAATAAGAAAAATAAAGAAAAATATAAAGATCAATGCAGGTAGCCCCTGACTTACAATCCATCGTAGGTTGAATTTATCGCAGCAGTTTCGTACTACATATCGCTAGTCCTGGGTAAAATTCAAACTTCAGAGTACAGTTTCTGCTATATATGTATTATTGTTACCAGATTCTCATCATAAAGTCAAAATATCGTAAGTTGGACCATCGTAAAATGAGGAGTATCTGTAATTAGAGGAAACCCTGCCTAAAGTCATTCTACCCATCTACTTTGAAAGAATTCTTCTATATCGCCTCACATTGGTCATAGTGGATCATTCAATTTGCCAGGCAAAGATGGGCGGGTGTTTTTGGGTTAAATCAAAGCTAAATTACACCAGACACAAATACAAAGTTATGATGCAAAACATGACGTTATGAAAGACACTCAATCACCTGTTCTGTCATGAATGATACCTGGATGTAAAACATGATGTTAAAACCCCTACAAATGGCTCATCAGAGATAAACAACAAAATGAGCTACCCTTTAAATCTTATTTTTAGGTGTGCTGGGAACATGAATGCTGGGATGAGCTCGTGGATGAACTGGACAGTCCTGATATTAATCCTATCGAAACCATCAGGGTGGATTAACAGCCAGCACTTACAGACGAAGCCCTGAGTTTCTCCCAAGATACGCAGCTTAATTACCAGTTTATTCCCTAAACCTTTAGAGCTGACCTTCTTTACAAAAATCCCTTTCAAACCTTCTCTTCCGAGAACCTTCACTTCTCCGTTGTGACATCTGACCTCGCATCTGTCTCCCCCGGCAATGACCTCTGGCCTCAGACCTCGGAGGGGAAACGCATACCTCGGCTTGATTAGTGTGATGTAATTCAACACCTGTGCGAGGGGTCAGTCGCTCTCGCACTCGCACTCGCACTCGCACACACTCACACAGGTGGCTGGGAGGGCCGAGTGAAATGTGTGGCGTAAAATGAAACTTGAGAGAACTTAATTACTCCTGTAGCGTGCACTGCCACTGACCCCCAGCCGCCCCGCCCCAGTACTCCTCATGTAGCGCACTACATCAGATCTAAATATAAAGTCAGGCCCTATGTAGGGTGCCTATATGATGCGTAGGGAGCCGAACCCTAGTGGTTTCTGATTGGGCATGTTGTGCACTACATAAAGTCAGATTTATTTCTATGGCACTTTTTAGAATGCAGCATTTACAACTATCTGTTATCTAAGCCCAAAGCCCAGAGCAAGCCTAGTGCGGCAGTGGCAAGGAAAAACTCCCTAAATGATATAAGGAAGAAATCTTGGGAGGACAAGGATACAAAAAGGGACCAAGCCTAGATGATACACGTAAGAAATAAAGTACATAATTAATATGTTTATAGTAATAGTTTAAATACACAGACGCTAAATAGAAATGAACAGAGAGAACATTATTTCAAGCAAATATAATAAAAAAAAGAAAATATAGTAAAATAATTTATAGACATTATACATTAAGGTTATGTAATATTGTGAAGAGTATAATAAAACTGAAAATAGAAAACTATGGCATATAAAACAATAGAGTAAATATTTAAACTATTGAATAATATCATGGAGAGAATATGCATATTGGAATTATTTAGTCACTGTAGGTTCTTGTCCTCAGTGGGAAAGTTTTTTTGGCATGGCATGCTCAGTCAACCGGGTAGGTACAGGAAGTTACCGGATAGTACCGGAACAAGAGCTCGGAGAGAAAACAGAATATGTAGTTAGTTATTGAGTCTATTAAGAGTACATTTGTACCAGTAGTGTGAGTGAGTGTAGCATGAGACTCCGGCAGCACTAACTATAACAGCATAGCACAGCCATGAGGGATCACATGAGACATTGGCAACCAACAAACCTGGGTGATCGCACATGAGAGTGAGGAAGTACATCGGTCCCTTTGAAGGGTGCTTAATAAAAGGTTAAATACAAGTGCATAATCAATGGACATCTTCTGTACTACATGCAGTCTGAAATATGTTTTAGTCCGACTGCAGAGTGATTGCGTAATGAGTAGGAAGTTCAGTCCAGGCGTGCCCTACAAAGTGCGCCACAGCCACTAAAATATATGCTAGTTCTTTTGTAGGGTGCTTGTTTAATAAGCAGGGAGTCCTAACGGCTCCTTATTGCACACGTAGGGCACTAAATACAGTCTAAAATATGTATTAGTCCCTTTGTAGGGCGTTTGTGTAATGAGTATTGTATAATGACTAGGGAATTGAATCCCAATAGATAGTTATTTCTCACATAATGCAGTACAGACAGTCTAAATATAAGGTGTCACTCCATACAGTACCATCTGGCACAAAGAAAAGAACTACTGTTCCCATGATGCATTGCACATGTGGCTGCTGGATGAATCAGTTTCACTTTTAGCCTGCATCTACAAACACTGCAATGGTTGTTTACACAAAGATCTGGTTTTCCACACAACCTAGAATAACATTAAATAGAAATAGCAATGGTTGATTCATCGCCGAAGGCTACTCAGTCTCGGAAGTAGGACATCTTAGTCTGGAAGCAAACTCGGATTTGGACGGTTCTAGCTTTATTGTTCATGATGCCTGTTGATTTCGCGGCTTTAGCCAGATTGCAGATACACTCCCAGGACTGAGTCCCACTGAAAAAGGGTGTGGTCCACTGTTTCAGCTCTAGTTATGATGATGTCTCTGAATACTGGGTTTCACTGTAGAAACAAGGGTAATGTTTTACCTCGCTTGTTCGGGAAGAGATGTGAGGGGTTCTGGTGCCTATCCCAGAAAAACCCAGGGCTTGCCATGAATGAGACGCCAGTTCCATGCAGGGTGGCAGGGATCATTGTTACAGTGCCAGGGGGATGATTCCCCAATGGCCCTCTCTTAAATCAGGAAGCGCCACTCACGCTGAGAACCTAAGTACCACAGGGTGGGTTAGAGCCCGAACTCGGCGGCACAAACTGGTCTATACTGGACGTGTACCGCCACTAGTAGCGTTGCAAGATTCACAAAACGGATTTTAACCGGCATCATTTCCTTAGCAGAGCTCAAGAACTGATTTGAGTTCAATAGTGGCAATTTACATTTTTTAATAAATTCAAAACTCAACGTGTCTCATGATCATCACACAGTTAAAACGTCCTATCACCTTCCCACCACGCACTAGGGGAAAACCAGGCTTTGCATCCTTTTTTCAGGTCGCACCACAACATCTTCAGTGTGTCATTTGAAAAAATCCCGTCCCAAGTGTGTGTTTCGCCCGCGCGCTTCACTTCATCACGGATGAAGCTTTACCATCTAAATGTTCTGTGTTGCTAAATGTTGGCATTCTTCTGTAAATGCCCCTTAAACGGTGCAGCATGATAGTAAGGTTTCAGTCAAGAAACAAAATCAAAGCATGTTTGACCCCACCCCCCAACACCCCACACACACCCCCACACACACACACACACACACACACACACACACACACACACACGCGCGCGCACACACGCACACACAAACACACATTTTTCTGGTCTGGAATGCACCGTTTGGTTTTAATGGTGTCGAGCTGTATAATTAGACAAATTGTACATTGTGTGTTTTTTTTTCCATCCCTAAATCCTGTACACTCCATAGTGCACTATTTTGGACGTCTTCCAGTTTGCAGCTGACTAAAGAACATCCAATGCATGCATGGAATCCCACAGTGCACTTCAGCAGGTTATTGTCCAAACAAGCCTGGTAAGTGCAGAAAAACACTGCAGAGACTAGAGTATGGGCCATACAGTGTGGTTTGGGACACGTCCGCTGTAGAGGTGATGGTGCAGGTGACAGCAGCTATGTGACCAGGGTTTGTGGTTTGGAACATTTCCACATCTTATGTGGGGCGTATGGTGAATAGGGTGTGTGATTTGGGACTTGTCCTCAAGTATGGTGGTGCTTATGTGGAATATTGTATGTGATCTATATAGTAAATATTGTAAGTGGTTTGGGACAGGTCCACAGTGGACACAGTAAATGGTGTCTGTGGTTTACATACAAAAACTATACAGGGAATAGGATGTCTAGTTTGAGACACGTCCACACTGGACAGATAAAGTCTATATAGAAAGCAGGGTGTGGACACATTATTTGGGACACATCCACAGTGAACTGATGGCTTTCATTTGGCCTATAGAGTGAAAAAGGTGTATTTGGGACACGACCACAGTGGACTGACGGTCTTCATATGGGATCTATAGAATGAACAAGATGTGTGATTTGGGACACTTCCACAGTGGAATGATAGTTGTTCATATGGGGCCTTTAGAGTGAAAAAGGTGTGTGATTTGGGACACTTCCGCAGTGGACGGATGATGAGGTTCTTAGGTAGCCTGTATTGTGAACAAAGTGTGTGATTTGGGACATGACCACAGTGGACTGATGGTGTTCATATGTCAGATATAGATTGAATAAGGTGTGTGGTTTGGGACACATCCACACTGGACTGATAAAGTTTACATATGAACTATATAGTAAACAGGGTGTGTGATATGGGACACGGCCGCAGTGGACTGATGACATTCATATGTGAGCTATAAAGTGAACAGGGTGTGTGATTTGGGACACTTCCACACTGGATGGATGATGATGTTCATATGTGATCCATAGATTAAAAAAGGTGTGATTTGGGACACTTCCACAGTGGACAGATGGTGTTCATATGTGAGATGTAGAGTGAAAAAGGTCTGTGATTTGGGACACGTCCACACTGGAGTGATAAAGTTTGTATGTGAACTATATAGTAAACAGGGCATGCGATTTGGGACACGACCACGGTGGACTGGTGGTGTTCATATGTGATCTATACAGTGAACAAGGTGTGTGATTTGGGACACGACCACGGTGGACTGATGGTGTTCATATCTATAGAGTAAACAAGGTGTGTGGACTGATGACTAGGAGACAGTGACGGTCTTTTTTTGTGTGTGTGTGTGTGTGTGTGTGTGTGTGTGCGTGCGCGCACGCGTCTGCTACTAAACTCCAAACATCTTGAGCGCAAATGCAGAAGTGTCGCTCCGCGCTTCATCTTTAAAGCTTTAATAATGAATTCGTTTCTGAGCGCGCCTTTATTGTAAGTGTTAGATGTAAACCACACCAAACACTGCCATTAACACTCGCGACACTTATAAACACGCACGAACACACACGCACATACACACTTGCGTTTGACACTAAGAAAGCGCAGGGCCTGTAAATCTCACATCACTTTGTAGTTCAGCCTACAGAAGCTTTTCATTAAGCGCTAGAACATTTCCCACACCCACAACCCCCCCCCCCCAACACACACCCCGCAACACACACCCTCCCACACGCACCCGCAACCTCACCCCGACACACACACTGCGTTTGAGCGCAAGTTAAAGAAAGACGGTCTTTCTCAGTTGAACTGAGTTCAGACTCAAGTCCACTAACCACTGGTCAAAGGTCAGGGTGCACCTGGAGTGCACAAGTGCACACTTATTATGGAGACCGATTTTGGATCACAATGCATTGTCTCATTGTAGTGCGGTACATCATATGCAGGGAACTTGGATATGAAGCGATGATGTCAATCCCAGATGGCTTTCTGTTGTAAGTGTAGTGCAGTGCAAACAGTCTAGCCTGTACCGGTACTCCCACATTTACAATGGGTTCTGACAAATGCATCCGAAGTTGGTCTAGAATTCAATACTATACACTCTACGCAAAGTGTTACCGGATATACTCTCTGTATTTACATGTCATTAATATACAGACGCCCTTATCCTGATCCACTTACAACTCAGAGCCTTACAATTCAAGCAACTGTAGGTCAAGGACCAAGTGGCTATCGCAGTGACCCCACAACTCCAGAGATCCCCGGTTCGATCCCGACCTAAGACTCTGCCTGTGTGTGGTTTGCATGTTCTCCCCGTGTACGCATGGGTTTACTTCAGGCGCTCTGGTTTCCTCCCACATTCCAGACATGCATTAGGTTAACTGGCTCCTCTAAAGTGTTCCAGTCTGACTAGCATAGATGTAATCGTGCTCTTGTTGTGAAATCATTGATGCCACGTTAAATAAACAAACAAACAAACAAACGCAGTAAATATTTTTCTAACAAATATAGAGTTTCCTCCTCCACCCCAAAGACGTTAGGTCAGTTGGTGTCTCTAGATTGTCTAGAGTGTCCCAGTGTCCCACCTTGCACCCTGTGCTGCAGTCTATGCTGAAGTTTAGGCTCCTCTGCTCACGTTTTTCACCATTGTATTTCACCAAGGTATATTAAATGACATATTTCTACAAAACTATATTTGAATGTTATGCATTAAAACATATACCTGTCATTGGATATTGGGGGCCCAATATGGGTGCCAATTTTGGGGTCTTTTGCATAAAACTGAAGGTATGGGGCTCTTTATTATTTATATGGGCTAGAAAGTCTCTGATACTGCAGAGAGTGATCTATGAACAATCGATTAGCCTGTGTGTGTGTGTGTGTGTTTGAGTCGAGGTGTGTGTTACTTATTCAGTATTAAATTACAAGCATGGCTAATCCATTGATCCTCCATGAACTGGAGCTCCACACCACTGAACCATAATTAAATTACACTCTCTGGAGTCCAGAAGATGACCCAACTGAACGATTTTGCAACTGGAATTGCCTACCAAATCAAATTTGTGTGGATAATATTAAAAACATCAGGACGTCGGTGGCTGTTTATCGTTTGACAGGAATACAGGAACAGGCGTTGATTGCTGCAGCATTGATCTGTAGCATTGTCTGTAGTTAAAAAACAGATTTTTATTTCCTATTATAATTCCTCATAATGTTTACGACCTCAGTTTTGGAAGTGAACAGACGTTGATCGGATGGTCGGGACACAATGAGTACCTGTACAATGAGTTTCTAGAGAACTGGTGCTCTCAGGTTTGCTGTAACAACCCTTGGTTCTACATAGCAAATTTCAAGTAAACAAAACGAGGGTCATAAACAAATAGTTTGATGCAAAAGGCCTTGATTGTTCTGCCCAGAGTCCAGATCTAAACCTATCCAACACTTTTGGGCTGACATGAAACATCGATGGCGAGCAAGATCCCAGCAGTCATGTTCCAAAATCTAGCGGAAAGTCTTCAAAGTAGGCTGAAGGCACTTACAGCAGCTCCATATTAATACAAATGGTGCTGTATTTGGTGTTCAGGTGTCCATCTAGGTACATCTCTAAGTGCTATGAGAAGTGTTAAGAAGATAACAAAAGCTTGGCTGAACATAACTATGACACCATCAAGGCAAAGAAACCCGAGCTAGGAAACTGGACTGTACAGGCAGCATTATTAACGATTGGTACACTGGGGAAATGTCTTAACCTCCGATGCATAATTAAAATACTTCTGTTTTCATGCATTTATGGCCACGTGTGTGTGTGTGTGTGTGTGTGTGTGTGTGTGTGTGTGTGTGTGTGTGTGTGTGTGTGTGTGTGTGTCGTGCTAAAGGAATGCCCACGAATTCCAGCCATGGACCTGCGTCACCATGAGCCTTTAAATCATCTCAGCGGAAATGCATTCCTCTTTCACTGTCTAATATAAACTATGCACCATTCCCCTAAAAAGGAAAACAGCGAAAACTAGAACTTTGTACAGATTAGAGCGCGATGAATCAACTATGACACACACACACACACACACACACACACACACACACACACACACACACACACACACACACAGAGTCTTGGTAAACAATTGTTATTGGAACCATCCAGTGACATAATGATTACTGCAGCTTATTAACCCTAACCTCATTAAACTAATTTTAAGAACTGTGGTAAGAACCGAATTCGAAATAGAGAAGTGGTTGTGTGCCAAGATATGACTATAAACTTTTTTTTTAAATACCCATGATTTCATAAGAAACACGTGTCCAAATACTTTTGTCCATATACGTTATATAATCTTGAACCCAAACCCCCAATCACACACAGACAGTAAGATAGCAAAAGAGAAAGTTTTGAAAGATGATCAGTATACATATATTCCTCATACATAATAATATTCACGTCATACACTCTCCGTGTTACGCCATTGCACCGGCAAAAGGAAACGTCGTACATTTATCCTTATCCAGAACGACGTACAATTGATCCAGTCTGACAATCCAAGCAATTGTGGGTTAAGGGCCTTGTTCAAGGACCCAACAGTGGTAGCTTGGCAGAAGTGGGATTTGAACCCACTCTTGCCTTCAGAACTGCCTTAATTCTTCATGCCATAGATTCAGCAAGGTGCTGGAAACATTCTTCAGACATTTTGGTTCATATTGACATGATAGCATCACGCAGTCACTGCAGATTTGTCGGCTGCGTATCCGTGATGCCGTTCCACCACATCCCAAAGGTGCTCTCTCAAGAAACGAACCAGTTTGGCGCTTAGAAGATGGTACACTGTGCCAATAAAAGGATGCACATGGTCAGCAACAATACTCAGGTAGGCTGTGGGGTTTAAACCATGCTATGCTAAGTGTACCAAGGAAATACCCCCACACCATTACACCACCAGCACCAGCCTGAACGGTTGATACAGGACATGGACCCGTGCTTTCATGTTGTTTATGCTGAGCAGAAATCGAGACTCGTCAGACCAGTCTCCTGTTAGGCGTGAGAATTGTAGCCTCAGTTGTCTGTTCTAAGCTGACAGGAGTGGCATCCAGTGTGGTCTTCTGCTGTAGCCCATCTGCGTCAAGGTTTGACATGTCGTGCATTCCGAGATTATTCTGCTTACCTTGGTTGTAATGAGTGGTTATTTGAGATACTTCTTCCTTTCTGGAAGACCCAGCCACGTTCCATCTTCAATGCTCTCACTGATGGAAGGAGGTTTTGGCTTAAAATCTCACGATACATGGCCCCATCCATTCTTCCCTTAACACGGATCAGTCGTCCTGTCCCCTCTGCAGAAAAACAGCCCCAAAGCATGATGTTTCCACACCCATGCTTCACAGTAGGTATGGTGTTCTTGGGATGCAACTCAGCATTCTTCTTCCTCCAAGAACGACGAGTTGAGTTTTTACCAAAAAAGCTCTATTTTGGTTTCATCTGACCACATGATATTCTCCCAATCCTCTTCTGGATCACCCATATGCTCTCTGGCAAACTTCAGACGGACCTGGACATGTACTGGCTTAAGCAGGGGGACACGCCTGGCGCTGCAGGATCTGAGTCCCTCTCGGCGTAGTGTGTTACTGATGGTAGCTTTGTTACTTTGGTCCCAGCTCTCTGCTGGTCATTCATCAGGTCCCTCCGTGTAGTTCTGGGATTTTTGCTCACCGTTCTCATGATCATTTTGACCCCACGGGATGAGATCTTGCATGGAGCCCCAGATTATCAATGGTCTTGTATGTCTTCCATTTTCTTACCATTGTTCCCACAGTTGATTTATTCACACCAACCTGCTTGCCTATTGTAGATTCACTCTTCCCAGCCTGGTGCAGGTCTCTACAATTTTCTTCCTGGTGTCCTTCGACAGCTCTTTGGTCTTGGCCATGGTTGAGTTTTGGAGTCTGACTGTTTGAGGCTGTGGACAGGTGTCTTTTATACAGATAACGAGGTCAAAACAGGTGCCATTAATACAGGTAACGAGTGGAGGACAGAAGAGCTTCTTAAAGAAGAAGTTACAGGTATGTGAGAGCCAGGAATCTTGCTTGTTTGTGGGTGACCAAATACTTATTTTTCACCATTATTTGCAATTAAACTCTTTAAAAATCCTACAATGTGATTTCCTGGATTTTTTTTCTCATTTTGTCTCTCATAGTTGAAGTGTACCTATGATGAAAATGACAGACCTCTCTCATCTTTCTAAGTAGGATAACTTGCACAATCAGTGGCTGACTAAATACTTTTTTGCCCCACTATATATACATACAGAAGTGCAACGTACTGCAGACCTGCAGCAACACACACACCAGAATCACCAGACCGGCTAAATCCGCAGTGTCTGAACTCACCTGCATAACTGAATAAATCTGACCCCGGTGTTTTTTAAATATTTGGGCCGAGCAGCCCTCCGGTACTGAAATTCCCGAAATCTGAACCGCTAACATAAACGCTCACGCCTTCCCAACAGGTGTGTGAGTGTTTTGGTCAAACGGCAAGGACACACACATCATAATGTTAATAAAAAGAGCAACAGCTGTATGACTGAGCTCTCGGCTCGGGGCCAGTTCAAATAAATTTCACACCGCGTTCCGTTCTGAGACGTTTGGTTCGAGTGATAGATTTTAAACATTTTGCCTTTATTACACACGTCTCCATTCTTTAAAAGTGAAAGGAATGTGTGTCGCTGTGTGGAAATGAAATTCTCATAAAACTGAAGTCTAGCCATGTCTGTTCTCACAGCAGAGTGAGGGTTTATTTCATTCAAATAAAGCATGAAGCTAATGTTTGATTTACTGACTTATTTGATTGAATACTTTATTTCCTAATGTGCATCTGTTTAGGTAAGGCAGTAATAGCCTGTTTGTGTGAAACTAATACCTTATCACACTTTGTTCAGAGCACATACTGTGTTTAGTGTGGCTAAATATTAGAGGTAAGTCACATATGTGCAAGTCTCAAGTTACTGTGGTGGTATTCAAGTAACTCAAGTCAAATCCCTGCTGTAAGTCAAGCAAGTCTCAGGCCAAGTCATATGAAATCATGATGCTCTAACTCCAGTTTCCACATTTAATTCAGTCAAAAAGTCATAAGGAGCTGAATTTAATTTCCAACATAAACAAACACTGTTGCATTTCTTCCTGGAGTTTTGAACTCCTCTGTCTTCTCTCTGGTGTCCTTCCATTAAGATTTATGTACCGTCCTAGCAGTTGGACTTGCTTAAGCACTAGTCCAGTGCCATCACTGCAGTACCACCACAGTCCCAACATCAGATGTCTTCAGTGTTTTATTGCCTTAAGGAATGGACTACGGCAGGGACTTTAGAAATGTCCACAGATGTCTTTTGCTGCTACTTTGAGATTCTTTTCATCTCATTAAACACTGCACTTTGCTTTTGTAGTAAATTTTGCAGGACACCTACTCCTAGAGGTAGTAATAAATCTCCCCGTTTGGGACACCCCCCAACCTCGTGTCACTGGAACACCTGACTTTTGGAGAAGTCATTAACCCGGTTCACACATTCGTTCCAGCCTTTACTGTGAGCGATTTACAAATGACTCGTCTGTTATTACCGTAAATGTGTTTGTCTGTCATTCTGACCTGGGTGACTATCTGACCACGTTCTATGATCGATTGATTAAATAAAGCAGGGGTTCACTAACTTTTTCCTGCTCACTGTATGCGGTGAACAGGGCGTGCGGCTTGGGACAGTTCCACGGTGATTTGTGACGGTGTTTATGTGACAGAATGATGAACAAACCGTGCAGTGAATCAAATGCATTAGTGAACATCACTCATGCTGTTTCTACATTAGCGTGCCTCCCAAGCAGCTGAAGTCATCGACGTGCTCGCTTCCAACTCAACCGCAACTGGAAATGTTTAATGGTGAGCTGGCGTATTTTTGTTCTTTTCTCTTTCTCGTGTTATTTTTATCCGGCAATCCGCCTTACTCAGAGCTCATGAATCACCGGGCAGAGGGGAACACACGAAAAAATGTGCTGCTGTGTTTGTTTTTTTCTCTCGGCGTGCTTCTCGCTAGCGTAGCTGAGTCAGAGAGAGAAAGCACCAGTGATGTGGGCATTCCTGGGCGTTTGAGTAATTTCTGAGTGGGAAAATGGGCGACAAACACTCATGGAAAGAGTGAAGAAGATGAATGACTCTGAACTCAGTCACTTCACAAGAAGGAGACTCCTTAAAGATGCATTTTACACCGCTGATGAGCAGAAAGTCCATTTCTGTAAAGCTGCACTGCTTACAGAGATTCATCCATTTAAAATCCCTTTCAAATAGGCCCATTTTTTGTCTTAGAGTCTGAAATCACAACGTTCTTTCCAGAATTATTTAAACGGTATGAAGTGTAACCTTCAAGCAAAAAGGAACTGTTCAAAAATGAATACAAAATTAAAAACTAGAATAACAGGTCTGGAAAAATGACCTGATTTGGTTTGAATCGGTCTCTATCAGACATCCATAAGAAAATGTAATTACGTTCACACGGCTCCTAATTACAACCCCAAATCAGAAACAGTTGAACAATGGGACAGAATAACATCTGAAACACTTCATCCGTGGTGCCAGAACATCTAAGTGTTGTGAGAGGGAATGGAAGCATTAAAAAAGTGATTAAATGCTTTGCCGTCCCAATTTTTTTGGAATGTGTTGCAGGCCTGGAATGCAGTTTATTAACAAATGAAATGAAATTGGCCAGAAAAAACATGAATATCCCAGGTTTTACTGTCTGCAATGAAATAAAAGTCAAAAAGTCTTTCTATTTATTTACATCTCTCATACAGGCCCAACTTTTGCTGATTTGGGGTTGTGGTAAAAAAATGTAGTATTAGTCATGTAGTGTAGTAAAAGCATTACTGACATATAAACTGACGACGGCAGCGGCTTCCACATACTGTATGCAGTTTGTACAAAGAAATGTCATTTATTATCATAAGGCACCTACTGTGTCACGGTTTATACCCACGTTCCATCATCACTGCTAAACCTCAGCAGCCATAAGTTTCTCACAGTGAGGTACTCTATAGTTCTCATAACCTATATCTCACCCTTTGCCTTTCTAACTGCCTCCAGCTCCTCTGTGCCCTCTGAGCAGCTCTTCCTGACATTTCTGATCTAAATCTGCCAGCCTTATAGTCCGGCGTTAGCCAATTCTTCGAGACATATTTAATAAATCTGCCAGATGTCAAACACTGACTTATACAAATCAGATGGGAGACCAATGGGGTCAGAAATGAATGCTGTTAAATGTGCCATATGTTTTGGGTTGTTCGCTTCTATTATGAATTTCTTAGAATTTCCTTCTTCCCTAGATATGCATGTGAAGATGTTCTTTCTAATACTGTGTTAAGACTGGATGTATAGGACGTCTATACACTGCATAAAAGGTATAGGATGCTGGCAAATACTGAATATGAAGTCAAAGTCAGATTTATTTCTATTGGAGCATTGTCTCAAAACAGCTTTACCATTTTCTATCATCTTCTATTGTCTATGCCCAAAGCCCAAACTGAGCAAGCCTGGGGCAACAGTGGCCAGGGAAAACTCCCTAAACTTTTTGAGACTGAAAAATGGTAGGCCCAAGACTCAAAAAGGAACCCAACCTCCTTGAGCGGACTAGATGATATTGTTAGAATGTGAAGGACCTTTACTCAGAACCTTTCCCCAGCTTTGAAAGTCCTTATCAAGAAGGACTTTCTTCCTCTCCTTGGGTGTTCTTATCAAGAACTATCCTTCCTTATCAAGGATATTTTTTCCTCACCAAGGATGTTTTTCCTTATGCAGCCATGATTCAAATCCTCACCAAGGATGTTCTTCCTTACCAAGAGTGTCTTTATTAAGAACGATCAAAGCTAAATCTGTGAATTAATGTGTGTAATAACTTGTAAGTGAGGATGCCAAGAGCTTCCAGTAACCAGTACAGAGGCGCACACACTTGAACCAACAAATATTTAGAGAGCAAACGTGGTAAAACATGATGAGTCTGGTTCATAGGAACCTGTACATAACAAGGCCGCCCTTGATTAACCACATAATATATTGACTATACAATAAACTAAAGTACATAGTTAAGGATCTGAATAAACTTATATAAAAAAAGAGTCCAAGGACTGATGGTACGATTAAATTATGGGCAGTGGAATTAGGTGATTTCAGACCCGGAGTCAGAGATAACAGTGGCGTGACAGATATTGAAAAGTATTACAGGACATAATAAAGTGGTGAGTGTGGGGATATACTCACTCTCACACACACAAAAGAAAAGGACGCTGCATCTGAGCTAAGGCTGGCAGCTGGGGATCGAACCCTGATCGTTATGTCAGGGTGCAGAGCTCTAGCGTCTCGCCACAAGCAGGCTGATTAGAGGCGAACTTAAAAAGAAATAAAAAGGCCAAAAACAAGCACGGCGCGGAGCGGACCCAAAAACAAAACTCCTTTATATATAAAAAGAAAGGAGGAGAAGCCAAGCCACAAGCAGAGGGGAGGCGCCATTTCCCCGATTCAACTACTTCCTTCACACTATGGCCTTTGGCACGCCCAAATCCCTCCTTTTTGCCAAGCATTAATATCTGCTTTGTGACCCTTTTTCCACACATCGAACGAGACATTCACTGCACTGTACCACCTCTTCTCAGTCTGTGAATCCTGTAACACACCCGCAGGTATTTATAGCCTGACCATCCGCATGCAACGCCATCTGCCGGAGCCTGAAGTTACTACCACCTTAAGCATGCCTAATTAATAAGATACTAATATAGTTACTACTATTAATAAGTAACTCTGTTAATGAGTTATAAGTGCAGCATTCTTGCTTACTGTATAAAGACTAGCTGTGTATGAAGTGTGTTTCGAATACTAAACGCACATGTAGTCCTGCACACACTGTACATGGAGATTAGCGTTTGCGATAAAACTTCACAAACCCCAGGAATCCTTCTGCAACGTTTTTCGTAATGATCTAACTTCTGAGAAAGTTTCTCCATGCTTCTCCACCACAGCCTGTGGAAAAGAGAATTGGTTCCAGCTTAGAGTAACACACACTATCACACAAAATCACTACCGTGTGTTGTTTATGCCAGGGATTTAAAAAATATAAATACACGGCCCAGATTAAATCAGCGGCAATGTCTTGATTCTGGAATGAAATACAGAACGGAGCTGATTGTACAGGAAGGAAGCGGTTCATGTTTGAACGGTTTGTGCATGTTTTACGTTAATTCGTTAGCTGTTATGGCTCGGCATCAAACCAGTGCTGCGCCCCCATGTGGCCTCGACCGGTGTGTGAGTCCGGCTTTATGATTTTAGTATGAGATGGAAGAAAAGGTCTCGATGATGAACGGGACGCCCCAAAATGCAAAGGCTTTAAATGCTTGCTGTGTGTGTGTGTGTGTGTGTGTGTGTGTGTGTGTGCATATTTGCAGCTCATTCTCACACACTTGTGCAATCACACACTTGAGGCATCCTGTTTATGTACCCTTGTTCTCTCTCAACAGCTGTGTGTGACCTTGAGTAGACATGCCGTTCCTCTGACACACACTGCCTCACTCAGCATTCGCTCACTAACACTCACTCACACATTCTCTCTCTCTCACACACACTCACACACACACACACACACACACACGCACAGCCTTGGTAAGCATATATTTTGTGGACCAGCTAATGATTACTGTAGGTTATTAATGTTGCACCACCAGCAGCTTCCTTATGACAGCCAGCAAAATGTTCCCACAAAGTAAAAAATATAAAATCTTTCTCTCCGTGTGAGAACGCTGGGTTCTCAGAAAGATATTTAAACTTGGCACACACACACACACACACACACCCACATGTGGTCTGTAATCTGGCGCAAAAGCAATCTATGTTACCAATTGCAAACACGGTTCAGTGTGTGTGTGTGCACAAGCGTACGTGCAAGACTCAAGAGCTAAAAGGTAGAAATGAACCAAGAATTTAAATAAATAAATAAATAAAAAGTAAAGCATTTTCTAGTAGCAGGAGAGTACAGACAGGGAGGGGCAGCTGAAGTTGTGAAAGTGAATGTCCTGATATTAATGACTGGCAAAAAGCAGTGATTTGGGCGTGCCAAAGGCAATAGTGTGAAGGAAGTAGCTGAATTTGCAGGTGTATTGAAGCGTAAGGTCATACAGGTCTGCCTGCAGTGGCAAAAATCCCCGCCTACAGGACATTGTGGCCGAAAAGCTGAATCTAACAGACAGGGACTGTCGGCTTGTGAATAAAAAATGCGTCCCTTCCAGGCGAGAAATGCTTCTAGAAGTCAGCGCAGGTCCTTCACTGCACAGTACCACCTCTTCTCAGTCTATGAATCCTATCGGACACCTAGCATGTATTTACACCTTAAACACCACCTTAAATGGTTTGGTCCGGTGAGCTTACCTTTTGCAGCCCGAGCTGTAAACGACTCTGGTTAAAAGTTATTAATAAAGAAATCAAGGTGATTTCAAAGGGTTTGCAAACATCTCTCTCATTCTTTAGCAATGTCCTTGCTGTTTCTTGCCTCTCTCTCTCAATTCCTACTCTCTCTCACTGGGTCTCTCTCTCGTGTTATTAGAGGAAGCTTTATCTCTGTGCTACACTGACTCGGAAGTGTGATTCCCTCTTTTCCCACATTCCACACGTCGGCTTGGCCTTGAAGTTCCTCTCCGTGACTGATGGGATTCACACACTCCTAATCTACAGATTAAAGAGGGAATAATGAGAGAGAGAGAGAGAGAGAGAGAGAGCAGTAGGGATGAGAGAGGTAGAGATTAAACTTTGCTATTGTAATACTGAAGGATAAATGTCAAGGTTGCATCAATTTACTTTAATAAACAGATTTGATTTTGATTTCTCTCCCTCTGTTGATTAATATATCGTATGATTAAGTTTCCAAGATTAAGTACCAATACTTATGGAGCTGCCTGTATCTCATTTGCATGACATCTATACCTTGTCGTGTTGTGATGAACACAACTTTACTCGACGGCGCTGTAGACCAGAGCTTTGCATGCCGTCCTGTGTTACATTTGGGCACACTCGCTCCAGTGGTGTTTTGTTCATTAAATAATCCTAACTTTTGTATAAAGACTAAACTTCTTAATCGCCAAGGAGTTGGCGGGTTTAGAGAACTGCACTCGTTTTGTCTGCAGATTATATTGGAGTATGACGAATTGCTGCATGCACACACACACACACACACACACACATATATATATATACACATATACAGAGCTCTCTTTGGTTAATGTGTTGATGGGAACAGCTGGGTGTGAGAGGTTTTGAGCTTTGGTAACAACTGGACAGACGAAGTTTAGACTGCCACTTTGTGTGTGTGTGTGTGGTGTGTGTGTGTGTGTGTGTGTGTGTGTGTGTGTGTCTGTAAGCCATAAGTGAAGGATGCAAAACGAGGATCCAGAACTAAACAAGCAAGGAAAACAAGCAAGCGACATGATGAAAAGTAAAGACCAGACGGAGAGAGAGGACTCCTAGAAGCTGTAGAGTGGCTTGTGTGTAAGTTTACGGATTTGTAAATGTATATGTGTTTGTATATGGCCCTGCACATGTGTTTGTCCGTGCTCCTGGTGTGTGTTTCGGGCCACATTCCTGATGTACCACACCCAGGATCATTGTAATGAAAATTCCTCCAGCTGTGCCAAACAGATCCAGTTACTGCTGATAGAGAGAGAGCGAGAGAGAGAGAGAGAGAGAGAGAGAGAGAGAGAGAGAGCTATGGAAATTGGCTCCTGTAGATCCATTTAGTCACACACATTTCCAAATAAGATCTGTAACAATGATAAACGCATGGTGTGATGATCATCCACCATCACAGCTTACCATCATCTGAGCCTGTGCCGCAGCTTTCCCTCATCCATCTGTCAAAGCTTTCGCTCAATCAATCCCGTGTCGGAGATTTCCCTCATCCGAACCCTGTGTTTGCAAGGTGTTAGGTCAGGTTTGGCAGCACTCTGTCCAGCAGGTGCCTGGCTGGGTTCGGCAGGTGTACGGACGGATTTGTGTTTGGAAGGTGCGTGGCGTGCTTTGGTAGGCGTCTGAAGGAGTTGGATAGGTGTCCAGTTTGAGTCGCGTGATTGGCATTGGCAGGAATTCCGCTGCATTTGGCATCCGTTTGGCTGGATTTGGTTAGGTGTTCGGCCGGGTTGAGCAGGTGTGTTGTTGCCTGCATGCCTCTTACGGGACTTGGCTGGCAAAGAACGCAGGAATTCGGAAAACAAAACGGAAAGAGGGCAGATGGGAGGAAGGGAGGGTTCAAGCAAGGGAGGGAAGAAATGGATACGGTTAGGAGATAAGCCGATCCCTTAGCAACGGCCTCGCAGTCACGAGAAGAGCAAACACACACTCACACACACACACACTGCACCTGGTCATCCACTGGGCTTGCTCTCAAACTGCAACTGCATGTCACGCCACTTGACGGAAATACTCAAGTTATTCAGTGAAAACGGCAGAAGTGTTAGCGCCTTCGTGCTATAGCAACGCAATAACAACCAAGAACCAGTGTTCCAGCACTGTCTCTAACACGCACTCGCCAGTTCGCCTGAACTACATTCGCTAGCAAGAAAATCTAGTGCTAGTGATGCAGATAGACCCAAGTCCATCCCCTCCTCTCAGACAGCAGAACCTTCCAGACACTGATCACTACAGCATAACTGATTCAAGCAACAATAGTCTTCATCTTAACATTATTAAAATGTCTACTAACAATTCATGTAATTCCACAAAACCAAACTTGTGTGACCATAAGAAAACCTACAGCACCGAAAACTGGAAACAGCTTGTTTAAAATAAATCGTTTAGATATAGTAAAACATTAACATTTTTTGCTTTGGGACGACTTGTAAGAAATAGATTCACGTTGGATAGTTTGAGCTTGAGTGCCTGTTTGTTGGGTGCTACTGGACAATCCTTCAAAAAGCCATTTTGTTTACGTGACTGATCACATGACACAATGACCACATGGGACTGCTAGCCTAGCGGGTAAGGTACCCAGAAGGTCAAGGGTTCAAATCCCACCTTTGCCAAGTTGCCATTGTTGGGTCCTTGAGCAAGACCCTTAACTTGCTTGGATTGTAAGACTGTACCAATTGTAAGTCGCTGTGGATAAGGGCGTCTGCTAAATGCTGTAAATGTAACACAAGTCAGCAATTAGAAATATGAGTACAAATAATTTAGGCCTTATGTCTTTTTTGTTTATTACCGAATTAATCAAATCCAAAGCCTGGCTTCTGAAAATGTATTAAAAAATTAACAATAGATTTTTTAACAGTAAAGTTGTAATATATGTAATATTTGAGACCAACGTTGTATTAAAAATCATAACATTTTGAGAATCACGTGACCCAAGAAAGTCATTAAAAATGTACAAATATTTCTTCTATAGCATTTTGTACGACTTTCTATTTGTGGAAATATTTGTACTATTAAGCCTGGTGATTTTGTACAAAAAATGTTACGACTGTATGCTTAAAATAAAACTTTATTCTCAAAATATGATGTTTTCATTCTTAAAATGTTAAGAGAATAAAAAAAAAATATTATGACTATATTCTAAAACTATGATGATTTTATTCTCAAAATATTTGGAATTTATTCTTAAACTGTTACAAAGTTATTAAAAAAATATTATGACTTTAGTCAGACACTATTACAAATTTATTGTTAAAATATTACAACGTTTTTCTTCATATATTACCACTTTATACTTGAGATATTATGGTTTCATCCTGAAATGTGATGGCTATATTCTCAAAATATAGTTCTTAAAATAGTATGACTTTATTCTTGAAGTATTACAAAATTATTTTTAAAAAAGATTATGACTTTGTTTAAACACTATTTCAACTTCATTAAGTATTGTGACTTTATTGCTAAAATATTATTAGTTTATTCTTAATATATTATGCCTTTTTTTGCAAACTATTCCAGATTATTCTTAGACTATTAGCGCTTTATACTTTATACGTTATTCCTAAAATAGTGTGTCTTTATTCTCAAAATGTTATTTGTACAATATTATGGCTTTATTATTGAAATGTTACGTCTTCAGTCTTAGAATATTATATCTTTACTTTTTATAAAGTGGTCCTAAAATGCTGTAGGTTATTGTTCCTTACAGTGATTCCTGAACTAGCTGCAGCTTTTCTGGTGCTGATTTTCATCAACTATTCTTACTGAATATGCAAGTATTTATTTATTTTATTTTATTAAAACACTACAGTTACTTTTTTATGAATGGCTTTGATGTGTAGGCTCCATTCCCTCATCTGTCCGCACAAACACACTCCTTCCTCTACTAAACAGAGTATAGACGTATTTATTTAATTACCCACTCTTAGCAAACATAATGGAAATAGTAAGATTAGGAGATCCGGCTTATGTTATCTGATCTTCTATTTATAAAGATCGAGTCACAGGGTCACGTTTGGTGGTCCTGGGACATCAGTATGCATCATACAGCAGTGTGTATTTGTTCTTTCTTGTTTCTTATGGTCTCCGAATCCCCCTATCAAAAAATAATACGTTTTGTTAAATCAACAGAGAGTCGTGTGATTTCCGTCCAGTGGATTTGGAATTTGCGCATGAGAAATCCTGAATGGATTTCCTGAAGGCTCTCTCAGTTAGTTTACATCCAGAAAGGTCAAAGATCAAACTGAGAGAGAATGTGGGAGAGCAAGAGAGAGAGGGAGGGAGAGAACAGAAGGCATTCTTTTGGAAAGAATCTTGCGAGATGGAAAATGAGGGAACGTCTCACGCTAATAATCAAACGAGCTTCTGATGCTTTATAGACAGACTGACAGCTCCACCTCCCTTTCCTTCCTCCCTCTCTCTCTGTCTCTCCCTCTCCATCTAGCTACATTATATGGCCAAAAGTATGTAGACACTCCTAATTCTAATCTATGTCATTTCACCCACACTCACTGCTAACAGGTTCATAATATCAAGCAATGTCGACTCCGGATGCATGGCTCGACAGGAGAAGATGTAGTAAGAAGTCCTTTCTTCTACCCAGTTAACACTGGCATGACCGCTGCTGCCCAGTATGAGTTTCAGTTTGATCAGTATGAGCTATTCCAGCCCAGGATTCCAACCCTTATCCTCTGGAACTGCTCCTAATACCTCTTTGACCCTCAGGCTATACCCACAGTCTGCGATCTGTACCGTGCCTGGGCACATTTGGCCCCCAAAGGTTTATTTGACTACTGTGATCCCTCTAAAGAGCTGAGCTTGGGCACGGTTCAGTTGGACTCGGGCGCAGTATGCATGTAGTGTGATTGCTAGCTGTGCCCGAGCATGGAACACAAAGTTCTTTGTTCCTGCAGTAACAAAGGGGCACAGTAGTTGTTTCTCAGTTCCGTGCTGTTTTCAACAAGTATAGTCGTTTGCCCATTTATAAGTGTATTTGTGGTCTCTGAAACTCTAGTGCGTTTTAGTTTATTGACACTGGCAGTGCTGGGAATTGAACCCTGGACCTCCTGCTCAGTAGTCCAATACCTTCTCCCCTTAAACCAGCTCATCAACGTTCTGTGCTGCCCTCTTACACACACATCTGACTCACCATCGGACTTTTGGGTAGGGGTAAACACTGAGACTGGAAAGACACCAGCAAATCTGAGAAACCTTACAGATGCTGAGCCTGTGAGCCACAAAGCCATCACTTGGTATAACAAAGTATAAAAATAAAAGTCTATTCAAATAAAAGATAAAGCAGGTTAAACTAATTTAAAATGAATAAAGATATAAAAATCAATAAAGAGGGGTAACCCTGCCTAAGGCACAACCCTTCTACTGTGGGGAAAATTAATCGCTGTCCCCTCAAACTGGTCACAGTGGATCGTACCATTTGCGAGGCAAAGGGGGACTGCTGTATTGACGTTGTTAAAATGAAAAAATAACTTTTTTTTCAGCTTCTCAGAGACAAACTGTCGTTGAAAACAAACAACAACAAGAAGAAAATACTTTTTACTCTTAGTTTTAAGAGACTGAGTTTAGGGGCTGGACACGCCTATGCCGTGACCTTAACTCCGTCATACAACTTTGAGATGAATTGGAATGCCAACTTTAAGAGCTTATTGTACAGCATCAGTTGGGAAAATCTAGCAGAAAGCCTGGAGTGCAGGCTGTTGATGGAGCAAAAGGGAGGAAACTCTAAACTATGCTTTTATATGTAATGTTTGGGTGTCCAAAAACTTCTGGCTATACAGTGTATCTCTTAGTAACCTTTGTCTATGTTTCTCTCTCTCTCTCTCTCTCTCTCTGTAGTTCCTCTTGGTTGAAGATAATGACAGACTCTTAAATACCTCCAGCCCATACTGCTGACCCTCTTCCGCTTTGAGGCTTCTCTCTCTCTCTTTTACAGAATCCAGATAGCAGAGCTCTTAAAGGGCCAGACCTCGCCTCAGCACCCGCTTCTATTAACAAAGTGCGCCATTGTAGGGCGTAGCGCACTACTCGGGACAGGGCCTATAAATCTGCACCCGTATCCCTAAAGGTGTTGGGTTTTAAGACCTGCACGAAACGTCTGGAAATCGTTTGGAAGCCATTAATGACAGTAACGTTCATTGCTCAGTCCTCGTCATTCTAGTTTTACTGCCCTCGCTGAATATCTGGAGTTCGGCGCTAATCAAACAGTACCGCCACAAACAGGGAACAAAACACACACACACACACACACACACAGTGTGCTTTAGGTATTACCGTGCAATTTGTGTATCAGAGCACGCCCTTAGATGGTTAACCTTCTACAATTATCTAGTACAGAGTGAAACTTTTTAAAAACCTCGGCTTTCAGGTGTTTATTTTAGGAGGCTCTCTAAAATGCTTCTGATGGAGCGCTATCCAGCGTTTAAGTCTTTTAAGTGCTCGACAATCTCAGAACGCAGATGCCAAATGCTAACCTGGTAGCTTGAAGCTTCCATCGCATGTTGACGTTGGCGTGTTAGCGTCAGCGCTAAACTAAACGCAAACAGACACTAAGCATGCCGCGGCTGATCGAGTACATTACTGGTTAGAGGAAGAATGTGTACATGATAGCAATAAAACCTTCCCTGCTCTTTGTGTGTGTGTGTGTGTGTGTGTGTGTGTGTGTGTGTGTGTGTGTGTTGGAGATAGAGACATCTGGTCAGCGTATTAAGCGTCCCTCTCACACCAATAGCCCATCATTAAAGGGAAAGTTCAGGGCTGCAGGTCACATATCGGTTAATCACACACACACACACACACACACACACACACACACACACACACACACACACACACACACACACACACACACTTGAACCTTCACTGACCTACTTTATCTCGTCCCCTTCCAGTACAGGAAGCCATCAAGCTCAATTTCCTGCAGCTCAGATAAGATCAGCCAATCAGACGCCAGCACTCGGGACTTCGAACGGTTGTCCAATCAGGACGCAGGGTGACAGGGGCTCGCCGCCTAAGATGATAACCTCCACAGATTCCTGGCAACGTGGAAACCTGGAGGTGGAAGGATGACACGGGAAATGAGTTTCAGTGCTGTAAAAATGTTCCTTAAACAGAGATGGAGACAGCGAGACGGCCAGAGAGAAGATAAAGATGGACAGAGGATGAGACCTGGTGTTGTCTGTTTGCTTATTTACAGGTACGCACAGTTGAACATTCCGCATTACGTTCTGTGAAACAGGTCGCTGGCCGGAATGGACCATAGTCACATCATCTTTTTATGGTACAGTAATGTGAACATCAAGGGGATTTTCACAAGTCTTCTCCAGCATGTCCCAAAGATTCTTAATGGGGTTCAGGTCTGGACTCTGGTGGCCAATACATGTGTGATAATGATGGCCCATGCTCCCTGAACCAGGGAGCACCCCCTGGGGGGGCAGAAGTACTACTTACAGTAGGACAGGTACATACACTTACAAATTTGTACCATTTATGGCTTGGTACAAATAAGCAGAGGAAAGTTACACACATAGAAAAAGTCTCTAAACACATCAACCAAGTTAGAACAGTCTCCAGGCCAAACGTGAGCTAACGAGCGCATGATTGGTAAGGTAGTTATGCACACATGCGCACACACACACACACACACACACACACACACACACACACACACACAGTACAGATGTTTTGGACTGGACCAAATCACACTGCAGTATTCCTTTAACGTCATCTCACTGTCTCTCTGTATTTGTGTGTGTGTGTGTGTGTGTGTGTGTGTGTGTGTGTGTGTGTGTGTGTGTGTGTGTGTGTGTGTGAGGGAGAGTGAGCAGGATGTGTCGCCTCATGCATGTGTAATGCCCGGCCATCCACACTGTGTTTTTAGAAGAAAAGGAAGTGATGTAAGCGAGCGCTGAAAGTAAGGATCAGAAACAGCTCTGCTTTCTTATTTCCACTTCCAGTAAGAATCTAACACTCTGATGTTTATTAAAGTTTCCGGCTGCCTGTGTGTGTGTGTGTGTGTGTGTGTGTGTGTGTGTGTGTGTGTGTGTGTGTGTGTGTGTGTGTGTGTGTGTAAAGTTTCCGGCCGTGGTTTGTCAGTGTCAGCTGTGGAGAGAAGCCTAAATCTGGAAAAGTTCAGGACCTGGAAATGCAGGGCGCACACACACACACACACACACACACACACACACACACACACACACACACACAGTAGACCTTCTGGTTCCATACTAGTTAATGTTTGACCAGAGAGAGAGAGAGAGAGAGACTCTACTCTGTTATTATCCCCAGACTGTTGGAGTTGGCAGAGACCCAGAAACAGGAAGTAGTGTGTGTGCTGTTCTACTTGATAGTGTGATCTACATTGCTCACTTCACCCCCACCCACCTCACTCTCTGTCTGTCTGTCTGTCTGTCTGTCTGTCTGTCTGTCAGTCTTTCGTTCTCTCTCTCCTTCAGAGGAATGACGTGAACAGCTCATGGTCAACAGACAAACAAAGACAAACATACAGACAGACTTTGTCTTTCTATCAGTGTGGGGACGTTCTTTTGCCATCATATTAATGCTACACTTAGCTAAGCCTAACCTTAAGCTCAGCAATTTAAAGCAAACCATTGGACTCTTTCGATATGTTAAATGAAAGCTAGATCTTTTGTGAAAGATAACGCCAGGTCTTACTATCCTTGTGGAGACGTTTGGTCCTCATATCGATTATATAACTAGAATATATAACCATATACACTCACAGATCACTTTATTTGGTTCACCTCCTTCTACACTCACTGTCCATTTTATCCGTTCCACTCACCATACAGAAGCACTTTGTAGTTTACAATTACAGCCTGTAGTCCATCTGTTTCTCTGCATACTTTGTTCTTCCCATTTATTCTGTTCTTTAATGGTCCGGACCCCCACAGGACCAGCACAGATCAGGTCCTGTTTGGGTGGTGGGGTTTTTAAACGCTGTTCCCTCACTGTGCACTCTTTAGACACATCTACCTTATTGCTCCACATTGCAGATGTAGAAGCAGAGACAGAAGCTCATCTGCTGCTGCACAGTTTGTGTTAGTCATCCTCTGATCCTTTATCAGTGCTCACAGGACGTTGTTGGCTGGATAGTTTTGGCTGGCGGACTGTTTTCAGTCCAGCAGTGACATTGAGGTCCAGCAGTCCACTCATAACAGCGCAGTGCTGAGAATGATCCACCTCCCAAATAGGACCTGATCTATGCTGGTCCTGTGGGGGTCCGGACCATTCGAGGTACAGAGCATAGGGGACGAACAAAGGATGTAGAGAAACAGCTGGACTACAGTCTGTAATTACAGAACTACAACTTGCAGTGAGCACTAAAACCTAAATAAAGAATGAGCAGAATGTAAGATGAAAAATATACAACACACAAGAGTTTACTGTGTACACACACTATATATGTATCACAAAATGCAGCGCCAGATTCAGTTGTTACCCTCACGCCATCTGCCTTGCCAACTCCACGTCCTGGCAAACAATCTACATACGAACTCAATACAAAAATCTTATTTTATAGATATATACACACACCAGATGAAACCAATCCTAAAGTAATACTCATTGGATAAAAACTAGTATCCGAAATATTTCTCTCCACAACCAACACCAGACATCTCTTTCTGCCTCTGTGTGTGTGTGTGTGTGTGTGTGTGTGTGTGTGTGTTTCTTGAGGGGGTTTGTTTCCTTCCTGTGGGAAAAGAGGGGGTTTCAGATACTTTGGCATCCCACAGAAACTTTTTTCTCTCCCTCTCTCTCTCTTTTTTTGGCCGATCCGCCCCTTCCGTGGAGGGGGGGGGGTCCTTATTCAGAGCAAACCGAGGGGAACCTCACGTCCTCTGTGTGTGCGCACACGTGTGTGTATATGTGTGTGTGTGTTCATGTATCCTCTAAGCCCATTATGACATATAGAAAGAAAGCAGCTTGGGTTTATATGTTGTTTGGGCTGTTTTTGTGTTTCAGGTTCTAAATCGTTGTTTCATTATGTGAAAGCCATTCCGAATAGCAGACCTCCTTATCCAGAGCGATACAGCAGTGCAAGGTACAATTACTCAAGGGCCCAACAATGGCAGCTTGGCTTCTAAGACCTTCTGGGCTTTACCTGCTGCTCCACCAAAGTCCCACGAGAGCTGCAAAAGTTTCAGCCCTCTCAAACCTATATGAAATAGGTTTCCCTGTCTTGCACTCACAAACGCAGGGTAGAAAGATGTCATTGAGTGTGGAGTGTTACGTGTTAGGACTCATTAACTGGAACACTGGACTAAATCGCTAATCCAGAGGTTCATATACCTTCCAGCCTGGACTGTGAATCATTCAGCAATAGACTGAAAAGTAAGCGATAAAGAAAATACTAAACAAAAAAAGACAGAAAAAGGTTTGCAAACTTTTTCTTGCCGCTCTAACTCGCGCCCATGTTTGTAGCTTCCCGCTCGCTGTTGTTCCATTTGTCAGAGTTGTAGTGAGTCACGATGAAAAGTATAGTTTCTTACAAAATTGGAAAAATCCACAAACCTACATCCACCTTTAGCCAGTGATATGATAATACTGACATTTCAGATTTACGCAGGGTTTAATGGAAAGTATCATATCAGGGCTGTTCCTGTGATGATATCAATGTTTCTCACACACACACACACAGATAGATAGAGAGAGTGAGAGAGAGTGAGAGACGCTACAGATTTTTCCACACCACGTTTGAAAACAGGAACCAGGCAAACATGGGGTTGTAGTTTTAGTTCATTAAAGAGGCAAAAAACAGTAATTACAAAAACCTTAAGGCTAACTCACACTGAAGCTCTTTTCCTTTCAAACATCTCCAGTTCTGCTATCTAATGTTGCAACTCACTTGAGTTGCACAGCCTTCAAATGAAGAAGGTAAAGCCATTATTCTAATACATCATTATGTTAATAATGCTGATGTTTGTCGCTTCACCCACGGGGCGCTGCATGGAATCGATGTAATGTGGTTAAACCTGCTTCATATAAACCTGAAACCAGCCCCTCATGTACGTTGGCTGGTGAGTAATACATGTATTAATGTCTGACTTACTGTATAGACACCCTGTATATAACATGACATTTAAGGTGTCAGGTTTCACTAATATTTTTCCTCTAAAGGTTGTGATTAAGCAGACATCACGTCTAACGAAGACTGCACACCCACAGCTCCTGTGGTTCAGAGGTAACTTCTGGAAACAGCAGCTCCTGGCGGCTTGGGTTCAAACCCCGTGATGGTCAGCAGATGCAGTTATGGGCCCTGCGATTGCCTGGTGTCTCTTCCCCAAAGCACGTCTGCCTGAGGCCAATCCATTTCAGGACAGGCTCAGGACCTCCCCGTGGCCCTGACCAGGATCAAAAGGGAGCTTCCTTTTTTTCTATGGCACTCAAAACGTTCATATAAGTAAAGCTCTGTGATAGCTAATGTAATTTGTGGTGCTGTTTGCTTGTACTAGATAGCAGAGGTTAAACGGGGGCAGAGGGCGAAAGAGCACAATCCTAAATCAGACCGCAATAAAAATGGGACAGGAGGTTTGAAAAAAAGCAGTCTATATTTGCCATTCTTTTTCAAATGAAGCAAAAACTTGGCAATTAAGCCAGAATGTGAGTAGACTACTGACCGAAAGAGTTTAGACTCGCCTTCTAAAACCTGCATATGAGACACAGCACCAGGAAAAAACCACACACAAACACACAAAACTTAACTTCCATATAAACCTTTATCTTCCCCCAAAAACCCCACACTATCAAAGGACTGGCCGTGCAGAAGGATGATCTCCCAACACTAAATCGGATGACTCACCTTAACAAAAACATTTCTGGTAAATAGTGTTTTGTGACGTAACATTTACATCAACAGAGTACGTTCCTGTTCGGTGTGGTTTCCTTCTGAGAAAGTCTGTATGGCAGCAAACTTGGACTTGAAATCTGTGTTTTGCCATTTTCCTTGTCAGACGGCATCATCATGAGCTCCAAGTACAACTGAAGGCACAAAGCTACCCTCTCCATCACGTCTTTACTTCTTCCAACCTCTACACAGCTTTTGGATTCACTTAGTTGTAAGATCTGCCAGATTTCTTCCAGATATATCTACTCTGACTCAGATCTCTTGGCCTGATTTCACCCGTTCTTCTTGATATATTTAATAGCTTACGCCAGATTCACTTTAGATCAAAGGGCTCATGGTGAAACCTGGACCTCTTACTTTTGGCTCTTCTTAATCCATTTGGTTTTGGTTTTATCTCGTGTTTTGGGTTGCTGTCTTATTAAAGTTAAAAGAGTCCTGGACTTATTTCTTCATGTTAACTCTTTGTTCATCAATGCTGTCTAGTGGTCGACCGATATGGGTTTTAACAACAACACTTATTACTAGGTAACGTCATCTTGTTTCTGGGGGAAAAAAGTGTGTAAATACTTTTAAAAAATAGTGCTCATGTAGCAGCTTATTTTAGTTTTAATCCCAGTCACAGTTAAGAGCAGCAACTTGTAATGACAAAGTTTTTATCTTCTCATAAACGGCCTTGTCCTCCCTGAATGTTCTCTCAGTATCTCTGTTGTTAGTCCCAGTTTATGAGCTGAAAGTATTAAAACAAAGTTTCTCTGCATTTTCTCCACTATTTTTGAATATCAGCCTTGTGAGCACAGGTACTAGCCCGTGTCAAAATGGCATTAATCGACTGGCCAATTAGTTTATCATTAATTTTGTCTGATTGGCTATTTTCTAAACCAGTAGCTCACCGAGGTTCACGGTTTAAGAATGAATCAGCTGAGGACTTGATGAAGTTGGGGATTTTAGAATAGCCAGAACCCAACCCAAATACATATCAAGACTTAAACGAGGCTTAAACTGGCTATTTTTATGCCAAAAAAGTGTTCAAAACATTTTATAGAGATTCACTTGCCACATTTGCCACTTTAACCAATCAGGTGAGGGTTTCCTGATGTGGAAGACTTTTGATTCACCCCAATCCATCCCAAACAAACATCAGGTGGATCCAACCCTAACCCAGACTTAAGCAAAGTTTGATCCCAGACAGTCTGAGAAACAAAACAAAAAAATCAGCAAGTGTCTACCTGTGCCATGTTGTGTTTAGCCAATCAGGTGAAGGCTTTATTGAGTGGAAGATACCCAATCCCAAACAAACACCAAGTGGATAAGTCTTAAACCAAACAAACACCAAGTGGATACGTACCCAAACTCAAGTAGGCACAAAAACGGAGAACAAAAATTCTGCAATACTTAACGTCACAAAAATAATGTGCTGCGTTGTGAGTAGTCAATCAGGTGAGGAATTCCTGAGGAGGACTTTTGATTTGCCAGGACTAAACCCAAACAAACACCGACTTGATGTGCACAGCAGCCCACACTAAAACCAGGTCTAAGATCAAGGAAGTGGTGTTCAACTTCCTAAAACCGTATTGCAGGATTTATTAAATAGACGACTTTTGATTTGCAATAACCAAAGGTAAACAAACATCAAGCTGTATCATATAACCTGGGCTTAAACCAGACTTAAAGAAGAGCCAAGGCCGCTTATTCAAAACAGATCCAAGATAAAATCTGTTTTTGGAAAGCAAAATTGTGGTTGTGGGGGCAATTACTGAGATAGGAAGATGGTCTATCAGGACATGAACAGCTTTCAGATTGGGCTTCTTTTCTAATTGACCAACACACACACACACACACACACACACAATATGTTTCAATGTCTTCAAGGATTCAAACAACATTTCCACTGGTTTGCGTGTCTCTGTGCCTACACCTAACCCACACTCCCCGAAAGCAAGCCATTTGGCTCTTTTAGTTTTCCAAATAAATGCTGCACTTAAAAGAAAAAAAACACTTTTAATCATGGGAACCACCGAATGCCCCCAAATATGAAGGCTTTTGGATACACTATCATCACTGGGACATTTGGTCCCCATAAAGAGATAAAAAACATGGCCACACACACATACACACAGCTAGTTTTGGGTAATCATTGAGGGAGGAAGTTGTCTGGGCATAATGACAGCAGCTTGAATGTCGGTGTGTGTGTGTGTGTGTGTGTGTGTGTGCAAAGTGCACAGTATTTTCAAGCAACTGGAAGGTAAAATGTGACGCATCACCCACAGCAATACACACACACACACAGACACACACACACCGGTAATGAAAGGCTAATTGTGTGGCTGAAAGATGGAGGAAGAGTGGAAGCATGTGTATAATTACGCACCGTTCCGGTCCGAGTGTGTTTGGGAAATGGTTCGGAACTGGACGTCCGGGAATTACAGTAATTAGCATTGAGAGGTAATTAGCAGAAACATAGCAAAACAAAGCAAAACAGTGTGTGAGCGTATGGCTGTGTATTCATCCCTGAATGGGGACTGGTCACACACCCCGTTACAGTATAGAGGCCAATGACCCGACAGTCCCTATGGAGAAATATCATTAGGAGGGCTGAGCAGATTCAGGATCCGGTCCATGGAAACAATTAAGCTACACAACACGGCTCCTGTGTGCTAATAATGACATCGAGAGTTTAGCTACTATCGGCTGTTATGATTAATGAAGCGTGTGTGAGTTCCTGACTTAAATGAAATCAGTCTTAAAGGTGGCTTTGTGTCTCTTCAGCTAGCGTGGATAATTATTTTCTTACATCTTAAGCTTGTAACAAACTTTAAGTTGCAAAGTGTCTGAATTACAGAGGTAAGCGGTAGTTTGGGAAATAATCATAATACAAAAGATCGTCAGAACAATGAGCTCCTGACTTGAGCCTAACTTTGTGACTCCCTCTTTTAATCTCTACAGCTATTGTGGTTTATTTTTTAGAATCCAAAAGCACGTCTTGACTTTGGGTTGTCGAACAATCATCAAATTACTTATTAGTTATTAGTATACTTGTTTTATACTAATATATTAGTATAAAAGACATGCTTTCAGTTTACTTTTGTGCTTATTGGATATACTAAACACGATTATCCATAAGTATACTTAGCATATATTGACAAGTTTAAGTACATTTGGCCTATTCTTATACTTAAGTATACCTAGCTTATAGAAACGTACTGAAAATCTTTGGTTGTGTTCATATATTTGGACATTCAATATTCCAATGAAAACAACCATGTTCTTAATCCTCAGTATGTCTTCTGAAGTTTATATGTGTAGTCCATTGGTAGAAGTCCACTTAAAGTAAAAGGTTAAAGTTAAAGTGAAAGGTATTAAAAATGATACATAAACATTGCTGCACAGGGGGGCCACATACTTTTGCCACTCACTAATATGTAATATTGGATCATTTTCCTCAATAAATAAATGACCAAGTATAATATTTGTGTCTCATTTGTTTAACTGGGTTCTTTTTATCTACTTTTAGGACTTGTGTGAAAATCTGAAGATGTTTTAAGTCATATTTATGCAAAATATAGAAACTTCTAAAGGGTTCACAAACTTCCAAGCACCGCTCTACAGCACCGAGGGTTTGTTTAGGGATTTTTGGATTTGGTCCATGAGAAACAGCTTCTGCTTCTGTGTGTTAACAGTGTAGTCCAGAGTTTATCGCTTATAATGATTAATGTGTGCACGTTCCTGACTTGAAACGAAATTTTTTGTCTCTCCCGCTGCCGTGGCTAATTATTTCCTCAGTTCAGAAGCTCGTCTGCATTTCCGTTTGCCAAACACCTGAACACATTACCTTACAACAGACTTGATCAGCCTTTTAACTGCTAGTTGGGTAACAATGTTTAGGACGTCAAGAGCGTATTTCCTCCATAACGTGACCATTTAGCAGGACTAACATAAGGCTGGATGTTTTATTCATCAGGATTCGGCTGGATTGTGGAACAGGGGAGGACATGGAGTCAATCATGACTTAGCTGAACGCTGTCGGATATGAGCAGAGCTTTCATCTCTAATATTAGCCGACGACCTCACTGTGTTGGCTCTGTGATTTGCTCTGATCCTGCGGGATGACCGCAGTAGCACTCTGTCAGGGATCAGGATAGAGATGCATGAAGAGACAGCTGAGGGATCAGGACAGAGCCCATCCAGTCATTAGCTCAAAGAGGAGAGATTTCCCCTTCAAGTTTTGCTGGGCTTAATGTTGTATCTCATATTAAGCAATATGTCCGTACACCACTTCTATCATTGTGATTTCAGCACAGAGAGACTGATACCCAACTAGCTCAGGCTCTTCCTACATTTTGCGTATAAAGACTTCTTTGGAGCCTTTACAGTCCGTCTGCGTGTTGAATGCACCATCAACAAGACCAGCTCTGAGACCTTACAAAACACACCAGTGATTCATCTGATATGGACTGACGCCCGAACTTTTGCACTCGCCAAATTTCGTTTCATTTTTTCCAATATTTTTTTTCAATGTGAAAGTTTCTATACAATACATTCCAGACAGCAGATGTGGGCGTGAGGCTGTGAGGTTTTGAGGTTTTGTCTGAGCTGCTCTGAGCGTCAGTCTGTGTTAACGCTTTAACCGACACCTGTGCTGCAGGAGGGGGTCGGAAACACCTCCATTTTGGGGGGGGAAAAAGAACAGAAAGGAAGAGAATAAAAACAGAATGGAAGCCTGCGGAGCTTTTTTTAGACTCTTTTATGGCTCCAGTCGTTTTCCGCCACCGAAGCCCTTTTAAAAAGACGAATAAAAGAGGAGGAACATGACTAATATTCCTGTAAAGACCAATCAGGCGTTTGATTGAAGCAAAACTCGGAGCCGTTATGAGTCTCTATAGTCGAGAAGCTATAAAGAACAAACAGCTGGTTCCACTTTGCCATCTCTCTCTCTCTCTCTCTCACCATGTGTTTCACTTGATCTGATCTTCAATACTTTTCCTCTTTTATCTTTTCACCTTGTTCTTTGCCTCACATGTTTGGATCGGGTGGCTGAAAGGAAAGACACGTGCTTAGGAATGTGGAATGTTAAAAAGTGCAGACTGTTTTTAAAATAGCTGTTTATAAAAAAATCTAATGTGCTTAATTGGACTTTTAACCCAGTTGTTGCTTTGCATTTTGGACAATGCTTGCATCCCGTGACCTGCTCTTATTTCCAACTGCTGTTACATGAAGGAAGCAATCTAACATCAAAAAGTGAGAAATAAATAGATTTGAAGATATAATTAGTCTGATGGTTGGGTACTCTGGTAGATTGCCATCGGCTCAACAGTTGTTAATCATAGTTCATAACTTTTTAAATCTACTAAGCTGATTAAGAGCATATAAGGTGCCCCCATAATTTCTCAATGTGGTTTAGGTCATGTGACTGTGGAGGAAAAACTCATTCTTTTTTATACTTCATTGGCCTCCAAGTAGTTTTGTAAAGCTTTGAGGCATATTTTGGGATCATCATATACAAATGTACCAACCGAGCATCTGTGGGATCTGCTGGACAAACAAGTCCAGTCCATGAAGTCACTCGCTGCTGACGTCTTGGTGCCAGATACCACAGGACACCTCCTGAGACACCTTCATTAATGCAATCATATATTAGTGGCAATAATGCTGTTTAAACACAGCCCCAGCACAGAGCATGTGTAGCCTATGAGGACAGGACTAGTGAAGGTAATAACGATTAACCTACACACTGTTTGCACAATGGCAGATGTCATCACCACTCCATCATCAGAAGTCTTGCTTTTTAGATCACAGTTATAGTTTTTATTAACGATAGCAGTTAATAGGTAATAATCGTGAGTAACCCCTTCAGATCCCAGACTTTAGGACAGTAAGAAAAGTTTGTTTGTGACTGCCGCCATGCATTTGAAAAACAGTTTGAAGTTTCATTACATATGCGGGTTTATTGTCATTCCAAAAACAGCTGTAATAAATATTGTAAATAATCCTAAATGCATTTGGCTGGTGGTCGGTGCTTTGAGAATCACATATGTTCCCTTAAAGACTCGTCTGGTTGAAAAAATGCACCTTGCTCTGTTATGAATATAGTATAATATAAGCATGAAGGCATTTGTTTCTGATTTCGCTGCTTCTGAAGCTTCAGCAGTGGGAGGCAAAGCCTGAAGCATGTTTGCTTTCTTGTTCCATTTACTTATTTTATTGTGTGTGTGTGTGTGTGTGTGTGTGTGTGTGTGTGTGTTCATTACTCTTCCAGCTAAAGAGCTCTGTTCAAAGTGCCTTAAGAAGAAAGGAGCTGTGGAGATGAAAAGACAGCCCATAACGCATTTTACACATTTTCACCATCACACAGCTCAGGCCGTCCTGCTAATCGACAACAGAGAGCCGCCGGCTCAGGGTGGCTTTTAGTATTAACTGTAGTTCCTATCGTCTTGAGTACTATAACCTCTAATCAGAAAAAGTTGGTATGGAAAATGCAAATTTATAAAAATGCAATGTGTTTTACATTTGATTTTTGTTTCCTTTCATTGAGTGCAGGCCTGAAATGCAGGAATGGATGTATACTATAAATGAAATGACATTTAGCAGACAAAACATGAAATATCTTGGGTTCATACTGTCTGCAATGAAATAACTCAGTGTTTTTTTATTTGCATATTTCATACCGTCCCAACTTTTTCTGATTTGGGGCTGTATATCACCTTTTTGTTTGTTTTACTTGTGTGTCATGTTTGTATTTGCCCTTTACTATATTGTCTGTGGTGGGATTATCCTGACAGGTGGTGAGGTTAGATGATTATGAATGACATGAAGAATATTTAAAGAAGTAACCATAAATATAGAGACAGCAGCATTTCTTATACAGTTTAAAATAGCAATAATTGTAAGGTAGTGGATTGGAACACTAGCCAAAGAATATGTTTTAAAATTTACATTTGTTTTTAGTACTACATAATAGTACTAAAAAATAGATTTTTATTGATAGATTTTTTTATTTGCTTTTTTGGTTTTCTGCTAAATAAGTACATCCACTACATAAAGTCAGAAAAAAGGCAGAAAAGCAGGGGTAATAAGAGTAGCATCGCTCGCTAACACCATCCACACTTCCTGTCTCCTTTCATGCACTGAAATCGGAGAGCTGAACCTTTCACAAAGAGCCTCACATCTGATCTGAGATCAGCCTTCTCGCTCACGTATAATCATCCTCATTTGTAACAAAAGGCCGGATCTGATCCTGGATCAGCTCCGTTAGGAAGTCTGATACCTGCTCCCCTTGGGCCATTCGCAAAAAAAGTTAGAAAGGACTGCTGATGTGGAATCAGGCTGCCCAGATTGTAGGTTATTGTGAGCCGGAGATGATGGCGGGTCTGGGATCAGTCATTTGGAGTAAATCCATCCTCTGGCGTAAAGCCAACGAGGCTGAGTTACAGCGAGGACAAAGATCCACACAAGAACCAGGGGCCACGTTCAGGAAGGTGAAGTTATCCGAGAAACGGAGAGTGCAAAACATTAAAACAAATTAACACAAAAATGAATTCTCCAGTTACACCTCTACCGAAGAAGCCATCCCTCCTTCCGTTCCTTTCCAAAACCCTCAAATGTGCCTTTCTTCAACAAAAAACCTCCATGATACCAGTGGCTGATTCAACAGAAAATGCTCTCCTTGCTGTAACTGAAGCGCTTCATAGAGCCAGCGTGGAAAACCCCACGTCTTCAGCACTTAACCTTCTAGATCTGTCTGCTGTTTCACACTGAATCATTAGATTCTCATCTCCACTTGGGCATTGTGGGTCCTGGTATTTACAACATAGATCCTGCCTGGTAGCGTGACGAGGTTCACCTTCATCACCTCATAGGATTACTGCAGGAGTTCCTCAGGGATCAGCTCTCGGTCCACTCCTGTTCTTCCACACCAAATCACAGTCAAGTCAGATTTATTTCTATAGCACTTTTTACAATGGAGCATTGTCTCAAGCAGCTTTAAAATTTTAGATTGCCTTTTAATATCTAGGGCCAATCCCAAATTGAGCAAGCCTAGAGCGACAGTGGCAAGGAAAATCCCTAAACATGATGTGGAAGAAACCTTGGGAGGACCAAGACTCAAAAAGGGATCCGACCTCCAGGGCTCAGTGATCAGATCCAGTAGCTTCTCATATCAATTCTTTACATTTAGGGAGTTTTTCCTTACCACTGTCACCCTAGGCTTGCTCCGTTTGGGATTGGCCCTAGATATTCGAAGACGATCTAAATTGTAAAGCTGCTTTGAGCCAATGCTCCATTGTACAAAGCGCTACAGAAATAAGTCTACATAAAATCCGGACCTCTCAATTAATATAAACAGTCTCACTGTCCGTTACGTTAATCAGCATTCCTGAGCTCTATAAAGATTGGAAAGATTGTAGATGCCTTTGTCACCATTCTATGCAGCTAGACTATCAGCATTGTTGAAATGAAGGGGGTAATAAATGAATCACTCACAGAGTGGTTTGATCCCTCAGGAAATGTTTAAGATTCCCCTTAATCCCTCCCCAAACCTACAAATTTTGTCTCTCACTGTGGGGACTTTCCATTGGCATAATATTAATGGGGCTAATTAACGCCACAGCAAATGATTTAAATATTCGGAAGCTAAACAGATTAATTAAATCGAGAATATAATAATGAGAACATGCTTAAAAAAAAGAAAACAATCAAATATAGACTAAAATAAATGAAAGAGAGTACAATATGATGGAGAATATAATAAAATAAAGAGTATAAAACTATATATAATAAATATAATAACGAATATAATAGAGAATTTAAACAAGTCTTTTGGCAGCATTTAGCTGAGTAAAAGGCTGTGAGCCTAAACGATTGTAAAGCTGCTTCGGGACAATAATGCTCTGTTGTAAAAAGCGCTAGTGAAATAAACTTGACTTTCACATTTGATTCAAAACGATTCTACTGAGAACTCAAAGGAATCAAAGAAGCCTTTTTGTATGAGAGCTCGAAACAACGTAGAGGCAAAGATAAAAATGAAGAAATGAGTTCAGGTCTGATTTTGGTTGTGTTTGGAGGATCTCATTAGGTTGCAGACCTCAGTGTAATTTGTAATAATTAGGGACTGTAACCATAAACATCCTGATCTGTGCGAGTTTGGTGTATGTCCATGCAGAGAAGAAAAAAGTATATAGACAACTGTGGCGTATTTGTTTAAGTTTGAAAACCCAAATTTAAAATGCTCAGTAAAGTGAGAAAACAGATTCTCTCTCTCCCTCTCTCTCTCTCTCTCTCTCTCTCTCTCTCTTTCTCTCTCTCTCTCTCTCTCTCTAAACCACTAATCAAAAACTTCCTCCTCTCTGGACTTTTCCATTCAGCTCCACTGAAGCATGGACGGCGTGCTCAGCAGCCAAACTGAAATTCGAGTCAACGTGTGTGTGTGTGTGTGTGTGTTCAGCCTCTGCTTTTTCTCCTCCACTGCAAAGCATTCATCTGCACACAACCGGTGGACTGGGCCCTAAATATTCCTGACATAGTCCCCTTTGTGATTTCGGACATACAGTGTGTGTGTGTGTGTGTGTGTGTGTGTGTGTGTGTGTGCGCAGCAAAATGGGAAAACCGTTCAGCTTTGGGATTGATGGCAGTCTGCGCAGCTCCTCAGGTCCCATCATTAGGCCGCCGCAAAAACACGTGACTCGAACGTCTGTACAAATAATAAAGAAAACATTAATGGTTTTTCAAGCTTCCTGTGAGGACATTTCAGAACCATTCCAAACCTCACTCCTCCCCGCTTTATTTCATCTACTATTATTATTATTCTTTATGGATGTAATTATTTATTCATTCATTTATTTTTACATTTGGGACATACCTCAAATCACATATCTTCTTAAACTGACAGCACACAAGCACACCCTTATAACAGTAACAGATCCACTGTGGACGTATCACAAACCACATACACTGTTCACTTTATAGTGCACTCAATCAGATGCATTGCTGCACGTTTGGACTAGGGACTGTCCTGACTCGGTTGATGTGTTTAGAGACTTTTTTTTGTTATTCATGTGGAGTAGTACTCCTTTGTTTGTGCCTTTATATTCCATCTAACCTAGAAGTATATAAACTGGTTGGTGTTCGCTTGCTGAGTCTCTGTTTCATCTGGTTCTTCATTTATGTATCATTTGCACTCAGTTTTTTTGTGAAAATATCCTTTATATTTACATTACAATAGAATAAAAGGTCTGTATGGCTATGGTAATGTCCACAACCTATTTCACAGAAAGTAATGTGGGCCTTAAATGGTGCACAGCCATAGAGAAACATTCGATTTGAAGTTCAAGACCTCACTTTCTTTGTCTTTGCTGTAGGATGTTAATCAGCGTGCCCAAGCTCTATAAAGATTGGAACGATTGCACATGCCTTTGTCGCCATTGTATGCAGAATCAGCATTGTTGAAATGAATGGGGCAATAAATTAATCACCCACAGAGTTGTTTGATCCCTCAGGAAATGCTTAAGATCCCTGTTAACCCCCTCCTCGAAACACACACACACCTACAAGTTTGTCTCGCTATCACTGTGGGGACTTTCCATTGGCATAATATGACTGGAGCTAATTAACCCCACACCTACACCTCCACCTAAGCCCAGCCTTAACCTCAGTAACCTAAACAAATTGCTTGGCCCTTTTGGCTGTAGTTTTTTGTATTCAAACAAAAAGCAGTGTTTCTTGTTAGGACCAGCAAAATGTCATCACAAGTCAGAATTTTCAGTCTTTTTTTGTGGGGACATTTGGTTCATCATTTGGCCCATCCATCCATCCATCCATCCATCTCCACACACCCACACACACACACACACACACACACACACACACACACACACACACACACACTAACCCTGGGGTCTAGAGGGTCATATTGAGTGATGATGCTCTTTAGCTTTAGGGCTCTTTTAAAGAAGTCCAATGAAAAGCAACAGCTCAGATCAATAAAGAGCTGATAGCAGGACGTCTTCAAGCATTTGAAAAGCTCACCTGTGGGAAAAAGGTTCACACACACACACACACACACACACAGATGGAGGATTGGTGGGCTCTTTAACACAGTGAGAGCTTGTACACACTTCCCTCTAGTACGAAACATCAACACACAATCACAAACGTCTTCATTATTAAGAAGTTATAATGATCGTTTTATGATTAAACCAAAAGAACTCCAGTAGCTTCATGCATATGAGGCAGAAACAGGTGTGCATCACCGACACGCCACCGAACACGTAGCCGAGTTCAGGTCAGTGTTTCCTAATGTTGTTGGTCACCCCATGCTTTCCTTCTCCCATTGTCACTTCTCTTCCCCTTTCTCTTTCACAACCAACTCCCTCCTCAGCCGACCTGAAAGTGGGACACTCTTAAATCCCCATTGTTACCCCACTCGACACACAGAGAAGCAACCATGCTGAGAGAGAGAGAGAGAGAGAGAGAGAGAGGACTCTGCCCTATCTAATCAAGGGCACCAGGTCACTTCCGAACAACTGGGCAATAAAAGACGACTTCCAGGCCTTTAAAATGAAGAGAGAGCACAAGAGAGAGAGAGGACAGAGGAAGAAACTGAAAAAGCCCAGTAGACAGGAACCATCTGGGTGGATGCATAGTTTAAGCTTTAAAAAATCCCCCAACCTTCCTACACACACACACACACACACACACACACATCTCATACACAAACATGATCTAAAACGACATCGAAATAAAGGAGACTAACTATAAAATCAAATCAAAAGCAGATATGAAATCATTTCCATTGTCTTAAACCTACGTAAACCACAAACCTACTGTTTTTCGAGCTCGGTCACATAATCAGTACTGACGTTACTCAGCACAAAAAACACCCCAACCTTCAGTTCTGAACTAACAATGCGAAAAAAAGGAGTAAAGATATGAAGATATATTAAAAGAATTAAAAAGGATTCAAACTCATAAGTACACCAAGTCACAATGGAAGCATTAACCCACTTCTTCTGAACGGAGGCACGGCATGAATGCATTCTAATCTGGCTTCTAGATTGATCATTCTAAACTTCTAAAATTCTAAAATTGAATTAGAGAATTCAAAACTGGGTCCATAAGTCCTACAGAGGAATTCATACTGTATTATAGACTGGAGTTACAGGGGTACCTCGGTTCTCAACCACCTCGGAACTCATCAAATTCAGTTTCAATCCATTACTCATTAAATTACATGAGATTTTCAACACTTTAGTATAAAATAGCTTTGTGTTAATGATTGTGGCCAACTGTAGTAAGAGTTAATGTCAGTGTTAATGTGGAATGGCTCTGCTATGAAACAGTACAGACTATATTAAAGTCATCGGTTCATGATACATTTATCTTATGATGGATTTGCTGAACGTATCCCCATCATAAATCAGGAGCTCCTGGACAGTACAGCTCCATTAATGCTCATAATGCCTCATACAGGGGGGACTTTCTGGGGGTCTGGAACCCATTCATTTAATTTACATAATTCCTTATGGGAAGCATTTGCTCTGTACTCGACAAGCCTTAACGAATTAACGACGAGAACCGAGGTACCGCTGCAGCTCCGTCTAGGTTCCATTGGAGAATTCCAAACTGAGTTAAGAACAAAAAGCTAAAAGCAATAGACCTTGAAACAGAAACTTCTACACAGAGATTTCAAGGTGAATTCGAAGATGAATTCTAGAAGTGAAACCAAGCTTCAGAAGTGGAATTCTAGAAGTGGATTTAGAAAATGACAAACCCAGTTCTCTAACCTGGGTGAGATAATTCTATATACCGGTAAGTGGATGTACATCATTCTAAACCTTGTACTTGAAGATATATTAAAAAAAAGGTGCTGGAACTGGTCTTACAACTGAAACCGATGAAATGTAAGTGCTGGGAGACTGACTTTGGTATTCTGAGCTGAGGTCTGGAAGTTGGGACTGCAGAATTGTAAAATGAAGATGAATTTGTGCTCCTGCTGTGCAGTGACAACATTATAACCCCAAGCAAGAATTGCCAGGCCTGACAACATGTCCAGGAAAACAGGATGTTTAGACAGCGTCTATGAATTTGCTTTGTTGCCATGACGTGTTCGACATGTTTGGATCAATTAGGAAAATCAAGCATGATTTCTAAACGCTCAGTTCCTTACGAAATTCTGTTGTATATCCATGAGACCGGGATGTCAGTCGGGTTCTAGAGAATTCCTCAGAAGCAGAGAGCCCTGTGTGAGAGAGCAAAATGCAGTCTGTGATGAAGCGTTTTGATCATTTCCTTTGTCCTGCATGGCTGAAGTGCAGCGTTAGCGTATAAATAGCGCAGGAAGTGGCTGTTGTTGGGGTTAATAGCCCCCGGTGGGGTGGTGGGGTTATTGTTTAAAACGGTGTTGCCCTGTGATAACACCAAAGAAATGTCTTTGTTCTCTCTCTCTGTCTCACACACACACACACACACACACACACACACACACACACACACAGGGTTTCTTGTCGATAGAATTAGACAAGACATTATCAGACGGCCACATCAGTCATATTTTCTTTGTGTGTGTAATTGAAATACGTCCCATTTAGATCGTAGAGGAGATTGTGATCAGTGACTGCATGCTGATGAAAGGAGTTACTGAATCAATAAGGCCAACACACACACACACACACACACACACACACACACACACACACACACACACTGAGCAAAGAGAAGACAGAGAGAGGCCAAAGCCCACTCAGGATGAACTCATTCAGAGAGAGAGAGAGAGAGAGAGAGAGAGAGGCCTCACACTTTGTATGCTGAGCAGCAAATGTTCCAGTAACCAAAACTAACACAAAACAACCCAACAAACGACTGAACGGCCAAACACACAGGAAACCATCAAACACACTCCTACAATCAACACACATTTCCAACGTAAAGCTTGTGGCTAAACATGGAAGAAGCGAGTAAACTTTCTCCAAGTGTCATTTGTTCAAAACCTTAAACAGAAAAAAAAACCATAATCACACCGTGACCAAAAATGGCACGGAACACAAGTCAACCACGGAGGCACTCACTCAGTGTGTTTACATGCAGCGAATAATCTGGAAACAGCCAGAAATGAACATGCCGATCACTGAGCGTCCGTGCCCTCCTGTGAAAACGGAAAACCTTATGACTGAGCAAAGCTTTAAATAACTAACTAACATTGCCACTAAACTAGTGCTAATATTTAATAGGGTACAAATTCGGCATGCTGTAAAGTTCTTACGTTTCTCTCCAGTTCAGTTTGTACACAATAAAACAGCAGCTTTGTTTCAGTAATGTGTTTTTTATTCAGTAGCTCTGATGAAGCGGTGTGTATTGTATTCAGTCCTGTCTGATGTATCCTCTGTTAGTGTTGATAGTGTGATTCAGTAGCGTGTATTAATTCCATGGCTGTGCTTCAGGAGTGTGTATTTTGTTCAGTAGCTTTGATTAATTGGTGTGTATTATATTCGCTGTTGGTGTTGAGTCAGTAGCATGCATTTAATTCAGTGGCTTTGCTTCAGGAGTGTGTATTTTATTCAGTACTTTTGATTCAGCTGCATCTATTTTATTCAATATGTCTCATTTAGTAGGAAGCAATTTATTGGGTAACTGATTCAGAAGCAAGGATTCTATTCAATAGCACTGATTCATTAGTGTGTATTTAATTCAGTAGTCCAGGATCAAGCGGATGAGACAATGAGCTTTGATTCACTAATGTGTATTATATTCAGTAGTGCTGATTCAGTAGCAGGTATTATATTCAATGGCTTTGGTAAAGTAGTGTGTTTTATTTAGTGACATTGATTCGGCTGCATCTATTTTATTCAGTAGTTTTCTTTTAACATTTTATTTAGTAACTTTGCAAGGATTTTATTCAGCAGCATTGATTAAGTGGTGTGTATTTTATTCAGTATTGTTGATTCAGTAGCATTTTATTCAGAAGCGATGATTCAGTCGTGTCTTTTATTCAGTAGCTTTGATTAAGTGGTGTGTATTATATTCAGTAACATGTATTTTATTCTATGGCTTTGATGTGTGGTTTTTATTCAGTAGCTTCCATTTAGTAGCACGTGTTTTGTTTAGTCATTTTGAATCAGAAGCAATGATTTAATTCAGTAGTGACGATTCAGTAGTATTTAATTCAGTAGCTTAATTGAGTGGTGTGTATTATATTCAGTAGCTTTGATTATGTAATGTCTATTTTATTCAGTAGTGATGATTCAGTAATCATTTATTCAGTAGCTTTGATTAAGTGGTGTGTATTTTTTGGGGGGGCCACTGCACAAAGTCTCCTCCAGCACATCCCAAAGATTCTCAATGGGGTTCAGGTCTGGAGTCTGTGGTGGCCAATCCATGTGTGATAATGATGGCTCATGCTCCCTGATTCACTCTTTCACAATTTGAGCTCGATGAATCCTGGCATTGTCATCTTGAAATATGCCCGTGCCAACCCAGACCTTGGAATATGCCCGTGCCAACCTAGACCTGCCCAACTGCAGCAACCCCAGATCATTTCTGACCTTATCTTAATAGGCTCTTACCTATTTGCTTAGTTAGATTCAGGTGACCTTTTTTTGGCCAGGCAGTGTATTTGTAAGGTGATTATAGTACTATTCATGTTGTTGTTTTAATCTTGTTATTTATGTCTTGTTATAATGACAACCGGACAATTTAATCAATTCTAAAACAGTAATATGATCCAGAGTTCTAGCATCACTATAAAAACACTAGTTAATAAAGGTCCCGGGGCTGATGCTGTCGGTTTGGGCTGAACCCCTTACTTCCAGTGAAGGGAAACTCTAATGCTACAGTCATCAGTCAAGTCTTATCACCCAACATCAGTACCAGAGCTCACCAGTGTGCTTGTGGCTGAATAGAAATGAATCATGGTCCAATATCTAGTGAAAAGCCTTTTACTAGACAGGAGGCTCTTACAGAAGCAAACAGGGACCAAAAAAAGTCCATGATCATGCAGTGGTGAATAGTTTATTAATAATCATGCTTTATTACTGTTACATTTTCCTGGTACTCTCTCCTGTACTTATTGTTTTCTTTGCAAAACACAGAGATAATGTTAATCGTATATTTATGGGGATTTTCTATTAGCATAATAATTACTGTAGCTTATTAAATCTACACCTTTACACAATCCTAACCTCTGTAAACAAAGTTTTCATAAACAAGCAATTCAAGTCTTGTGGACCAACAAAACGTCCCCACAAGGCGCATACGGTCCCCACAAGTATAACACACACACACACACACACACAAACACAATGTTTGGTCTTCAAGACTGAGATTTAATTCTGAGCCAAGCTAAAGAGTGTGTGTGTGTGTGTGTGTGTGTGTTGTGGTCAGACAGGTTAGCCAGCAAGAGAGAGCTTGTGTTGTGTGTAGCTTCCTATATGACTCACCCTGTTTCCGTGCATGTTGATACATGAAGGAGCCTGAGTGTGTGTGTGTGTGTGTGTGTGTATGGAGGAGGTCAGGGCTGTAAATAGCACCTCGAGGAAATGGAGTCAAGTTCTCTTTCCGCTCGCAGAAAGAGTGTGTGGGTGTGAGACACAAAGGCTGAGTGAAAAACACACACACACACGCACAAACGTGCACACACAGGATTTTTCCTCTGAATCGGGTCTTTTGAGGAATATATGAACATTTGTGTGTGTAGATGTGTATGCTAAACTATATACATGTATACGTAGAATTTATGGCACACACGTGTGTGTGTGTGTGTGTGTGTGTGTGTGAGTGTGTGTGTGTACATAGACACGCATACAAATATGATAGGTAAGCTACAAAACCTGTGTATGGACATGTATATATGTGAGAGAGAGAATTATGATATGGTGTGTGTGTTTAATAATTGCTTATATTAATATCACGAACAAAATTGTTTATGTGTTTGAAATTCTTTGTGTATTTGATGTGTGAATGACAAGCTGTGTGTGTGTGTGTGTGTGTGTGTGTGTGCGCGCCAAATGGCTATTCACAGCTCTGACAGGAAATGGGCCACAAATCCACACAAAAGGCTTTTAGTGCGACAAAAGGTGCATTCCTATGGGGAAAACACACACACACACACACACAGCTCTATTTGGAGTGAGGTGTTGTCAAAGCCACAAAACCTATCCTGTTGTAAAAGAGATTCTTTACTGACACAAATTGCCCAAGCAGCCTTCACTAAAATTCATTCACATAACTTAAAAAAAACATAAACTGAATATGATTTGCGTTCAGTTTATTATGTAATTAATGTTTGAACATATATTAATTGTTTAATGTATCACAGAAAAGTGGCATTAGTAACCGAAACTAAAGTATTAGCATTAGCACTACTGGACCTGTGAATTATTAACTACAATAAACAGTACATTCCCATGAATGTCAAGTATTAAAAAGAGCTGATCTCAAATACTACGCTGCTAGCATTAGCATAAACCCCTACAGCAGTGTTGTTAGCATCTATGACCTACATTCAATATAGTTTTAGTTAACCATAAACGTATCCAGGAAACAGCGAGCATTAGCCTTCTACCAGAAAGTATTAGCGTATTAACAGTATTATCAGATCATACAGTATTGTATTCTTTTAGTTTAAACTACAAAAACGTACTAGCACATGCAGGCTAAAGTAGCATAATAGCATCAGCATCAATCCATACGACACAGTATTTAAGTTATGTGACACGTTATCATTGCGATAAACACAAATTATTGGAATAGGTATAAGGCAATGTAATAAACTAGTTAGCCTATTCCGCTACAATGAACTGTTAGCACCGTTAGCACAGCATTAAACGCAAAGTACAGAAAATAGGTGCCTTCAGAAAAGCATCGGCTCTAGCAGGCCTGTAACCTATAAGAATCTAAGAAGCTATAAGAACAGTTTAGGATCAGTCCACACAATATAGCAGTTTGTAGATTTATTATTTAGCTTCTCCTGTTATCTTCAGTGCAGTGTTAGCATTAAGCTCGTACATCGAATAAGTCCCATCTAATAATGTAATAAACTGTAGTATTCGCTTAAATACTTCAGTGTAGTGAAGAAAGCATGAAGAAATCCTCACAAAGCATTCCAGTAAGTAAAAACTCCTCTATTCAAGATTTATTTTTCCTTTTCTGATAGTACTAACACCGTAGTGTTAAGTTAGCATAGCTACAAATATAACTGCATTTACGTTAGCTTACTTTCCAAACATGCGTAGAAGATATCTAGTTATTAGTATACATTAAACTGTAAAGCCAAAAGTATGTAGACGCCCCTTCTAATAACTGATCACTTACTTCAGCCACACTCACTGCTAACAGGTTCATAATCTCTACAGGCAAACACTGGTGGTAGAACTGGGTTGTTCCTGAACAACAGTGACTCTCAGTTTGAGACTTTCTTAGGTTTCCACCTCCAACAAGTCCGTTCATCAACTTTCTCACCCTGCAATCTAAAAACAAAGTCCATAATGAAACGGTTTGGAGAACTTGGCCAGCTTGCACAGAGCCCTGTTCTTAACTCTCTATCACACACCTTTGAGATGAATGCGGATGAACAGTGAGCCGGGGCTTATGGTCCAACATCGGTCATGTTCCAATTCACTCATCTTCATATGTATATACAGTACTGTGCGAAAGTCTTAGGCCACCTTTAGATTTGCTGTTTTAGCAATGGTATAATGACCAGATATAATTATTTCTCGGTCTCTTTAGATACAAGATAAGACAAAATATCAGAACAGTATTCAAATAAAACAGAAAAAATCCCAGACCTGAATATTCACCTGGACAGAGAAAGAAATAATAGACAGTCGAAAACCTAAAGAAGTATGCTGAGAAGTGCTGGAGGAGGCCTGGTAGAACATACCAGAAGATTACTTCAGAAAACTTCAGGACAGCCTGATATTTGCCTGATAATGTCCTGTATTTTAATACTGAGGAATAATTATATATGATCATTACCATTGCTAAAACAACAAATCTATGGTGGCCTAAGACTTTTGAACAGTACTGTACATAGAGTAAAAGCTTATAAAAGTGTGGAAGAGGTTAAAGAGGTTTGGCCTTGATTCATATTCAGGAAGGGCTTGTGCCAAAAACAACTCCAACTACTTCCTCCACCAATTATTTACAGAGAGAGAGAGAGAGAGAGAGAGTGAGAGAGAGAGAGTGAGAGAGAGAGAGAGAGAGAGAGAGAGAGAATGGGTCCGGGTGAGAGACTATGGCAGCAGGACCTGAGCAATAAAAAGTGGCAGTGATAACGCTTTATGATCATCACACACAGGTGTTCATGTGGAGGCTCAGTCTAACATAGAAAGAGAGAGATTGATAAACCATGATCTGATTTCAGCATTTTTCTGATTATACAATGCACGTACAAACAGTATGTTAAGTTACGCTTCAATGAAAGCAGAATTTAATCTAACTATAGGATTATTCGTCATGCACTTTGCCTCAGTTAAATCCTTTTCGTTTTCTGTAACGTACCATTTGCAGAAACAGCACAGAGCTGTCAGGCTGTGTCCCAAACCGCAGTGCAAAAGCGTAAGCATGGCCTGCATGGGACGCCAGTCCAATTCCCGGCTAGGTAAGGTTTGTTGTTGCAGTTCCAGGGGGTGACTGGCCTCCCCTCCTTCAGTCACAGCCAATCATGCCTGAATGTGACGTCTGACCCGGCTGGAAGGCTCTGCTGAGGCCCGACCTAGATCCCTGCAGTGGTGGCCTATCATACTAGGCAGCACTTGTTTGTTCAAATTTGGAAAGTGATCCATCAGTAGTAGGCTATATATTCTCCACTTTAACACTTCGAGGTCTGGGGCTTTCGCCTTCGATAACAACTTTAAAGTGTTTACCATGGTATCATGTTTAAACACAATATGACCTGCTGTTTGCTTTTCACTGAGTCAACACACCGGCCAAAAAAACAAGCGGATCAAATAAGTGAAACCTGACAAACATTCTGTAGGGCTTAAAATGTACGTAATATGGCTTAAGAAACTTATATCAAATATTATGTAACCTACAATGTTCCTGTTTTACCTCAGAGGGACTCCGGAAGCTCTCCTGGAATTCGGAATGAAGCAGTCAGTCTACTGCAGAGCTCATGAGGGGTCGCTGGGGCAGAACCAGGGGATGATCCGACCGTCCTGCTTCCCCTTCCTCATTCACGCCCAGTCTTACGCCTGACCTGACTTGAACCTGGACGACCGCGATGGCGGGCTAGCACATATCCGCCGGCACTCAAGCGCCACATTATTTACACTTATATCTCCGTTCCTACCTGCTCTATCAAGACCAAACAAAAAGCCAGCCTGAACCTCTGAAGCAAGACTCAGAGTGAGTGTCTCTCCGCTTCTCCAGGTGAAGGTCACAGCTGAAGTAAAGACTTTTAATAGTCATCCATGTTGCTCAGAATAATAATTTTTCCTAGACCGCTTAGCTTGATTATACCGACCTGACCTGTAGATTTGTAAATGACACAAGGAAGTTATTACAACACAAAATGAACTAGGGTAGTCGGACGGGACTTGGATTATGGATTTGTATCCGAAGACCAGAGGGTTTGGGCTCCATGTGGATTTCTGAATTAATTTCGGCATTGCTAAACTGGTCAACCACAGTTCCATGAAACAGCTCAGGACTAAAGATGTAGGTAGTAATACGTCTACTGAGTGAGCTTACTCTGTAACAAGTAATACAATTGCCTTTAAACCAATTCAGGGTCGTAAGGGCTGAATCCTAACCATAAGCACCATCCCTAGACATAGCAGGACATGTGCACACTCGCTCACACTTGGAATCTTTAGAGACAGCAACTGACCTAAGGCAAACTCCACAAAAGCCTGAACTCAAGCCCAGGTATCTGGAGCGGTACAAGGAGATCCGAACCAAAAAGAGCTGTGGCCTACATTAGCTCTTCTGGTCCAAATGCCAAAGTCATCAAACGCCCCCGATCTGCAGCCCACCACCGACCAACATTCAACTAATGTTTTCACCGACGGAACTTACCATTGGCTGTGTTTACTTCTATCGTTACATTTCGCTGTTCATAAGTGTCAGCGCTGTGGCGGTACAGTGGTGCAGGTACTGGACTATGGAGTCCAAGGTTCAAGACCCTTCATAGCCAAGCTACCAGTGTAGGTCCCTAAACCACGAGTGCTTGGATTGTACACTGATGGTGATGTTTTGAGTGTGTAATCTCTTCCGAGATTTGTCTCCCTGTCGCCCTATGCAGTGTTCAACACGGAACAGTCTAGTGTTAGTGAACAAGGGATAAGCAAGTAAGGGAACAAATTCGGACACTGCCAAAGACTGGTTATCTTGCCTTACGTTATCGGACTGAGTTACGGATCATAAGGTCAGGGTTTCAAACCCCAAGCTGCCACTGTTGGCCCAAACCTATAACTATATATAGATATACATACAGTAAGACAGTAGATAGGAAAATTCAGTTTGTTTGCATCCAAAAGTCCAGCTTGTGGGCCTCCAACACCCGATCCCGGCTGCGTCCTTCAAATGATACGCCTTTGTAGACCATCTTTATGGCTTCTTAGCGAGATCAGCACTCAATACCGATATCCTGGGTTTAAAATGACGCGATATTTCCACAAAAAGGAGGAACGTACTTTGTGGTAACACAAGCACTTGTTGATAAAGCGCACATGACTGAGACAGAGTAAACAACGTTCTGCTCGCTTCCACCAAGGGCCAGAGATGCTAACTAACCTACCGCGCTGCCATGCCATCTGAAATGCCACCACAATTTAGTATTTTGCGCTTTCCTTTACCACACACCACGTTCGCATCTTTGAACGTTCCTTAGTTTCAGGTTCACATCTAGGGGACTTCCTGTATGCACATATGTACAACTCATATTTTATGTTCTTACATCATCTTATTGTAGTCTCTACCAGGACAGCTGGTAAAAACAAGTTGGACCTTGTATAATTGAGTACGTGACAACTTAGCAGGAATAGGAAAACGTTCACACACACACACACACACACGTGGCACGTTAATGAGGACAGGAGGCGACGTGTTATTTGTTAATTCATATATTTCTGCAGTAAAGTTAACATAGCGTTTGTGTCACCCTTTAATTTTTCAGTATTGATATTTTTGTTATATTCAGACATGAGTAAATCTAAGACTGTCTTTGTTTCGCAATAAATATCATAAAATAATAGAGCTTCACTTAATAAATATTTTTTTTACAATGACAAAAAAAATGCTTTTTTTTTTTAAACAGACATTTTCGTTTTCTTAACTTTTTAAAAAATAGCCGGGATTCCTCTTTATGGACAAACTTGAACATACACTTTTTTTGCTTTACAAAAATATGAGAAGAGGGGGACAGAAAACAAAAGAAGAAGAGAAAAAGAATAACAAAAACAAGTCAGAATGCCACGGAGTGTTTGTCTGAGTGTCCGGATGTCCGTCCGTCCGTCCTACGAGACGGAGGGGTCGTTTCCGCGGAGACGACCCACGGGAAGGCACGGGAAGCCCTCTGAGGGAACAATACCAGGTTGCTACGGAGATCTGGGAACTGCTACAGTATTATGGGCTGGCCTGACAGTCCTTCACAGATTCGGTTCGGTTTGTGTCTCTCGTCTCTTTTCCTTCTCCTCTCTCTTTCGCTCTGATGAGTAGCTGAGCAGAACCGCAGTCAGTTTAAGGCAAAACACTGGTTTTGTTTTTAAAAAAAAAAATCATAAAAATATCTGCCGAGCGACAGATGTTGAGTGGTTTTCCGTTTTGCGTTCTCTGTTTCTCCTAGCAGCAGATCGGCGAGGAAGAGGCGGGGCTTATCTACAGTCGTGACATCATAATAATCGTTCCAGTCCATCCTTTTCCTCCCGGATCGTGTTTTGAGGCGCCAGTGTGAGCCCGACCTGTCTGTATGTGCTAGCACTTGTTTATACGATATTACTGCGATGCTGTGTACAAAGAGACTGAGCAGGATGCGTGCGACGTTGGCCACGCGTACCCGGCGCCCTCCCTCGCGGGGCCGCTACGCACTCCCCACCATAACCATAGCGGGGCGCGTGCCTGGTGCGGGACCTCCTGTGTTAGTGTGGATGTTGGTCTGGGTCTGAAAAAAATCAGCGCCGCGTGTTAGCACGTACTCGGTGTATTAGCTCTGTGGAAGCCGAAAGGGGTAAAAGAAAATCCGCCCTTAATCTGGTGTGTGTTAGTGCGTATAGGCCAGGACGTTTAGAGGCCACGTGGGTTAGCATCTCGTTCCGGTCCCCGGTCCCGTTCAGGCCGGTTTCCCCGGGGCTAGCGTGTGTCCGTGCGCGTCCCTCCAGCAGTAGACGGCGTTCGAGTTCTTGCACCGGCAGCCTGGCCGGTTCAGGCGGTCGTGGCAGGCCTGGCACGCTTTGAGGCACCCTTTGCACGGAGGATAGCAGAGCAGGCACGGGAAGACGGGCGTCATGAGGGCCATGCAGAGGAAGCGCGCGGGGCACCGGGGCCGGGTCAGCGAGCAGGGCCGGTCGGCGCAGGAGTCGCCCGCGTCGTCGCCGCCCTCGCTCGAGCAGTGGTAGAAGAGCCCCTTGACGAGGCACATGCACGTCCCGTGTTCCAGGACGCTCTCGGCCGAACAGACACACTGGCCGTCGCAGGCCATGCGCGAGGGAAGGGCGCGCGGCGAAGTGCACTCCACGCACTTGCACTTCCCGCAGCTCTCGCAGATCAGCTGGTGCGGGGACGCGGGCAAGAGCGGTTCGCCCTTCGACTTGGCCTGTTTTGACATTAAAAGAGCGTCCGTCTGCGCCAACAGGGGCCGCGACTGCGCCAGCTGCGACTTGGGTTGCGTCCGGACCACGTGCCGGAACGGCGGCGAGCCTCCTGAGGAGGGCACGAACCCGCTCCCTGTCCCGCCATAGTTGTTGTTGTTGACATTGACCACTATGACCTCATGAGTCCTTTCGTGCTTGAGCGTCCGAGGAGGCGGCGATGGCCTCTGCGACGGCGCCGGGGGCTGCCTGGTGGACGTCGCGGGCGACGCCGAAGGCGGCGGCGATGTCACGGGGCCCTCCGTGTACTCGTTCTTGGAGCGGATGGAGCGGATCTGATCCAGAGAGAGAACGGCGCCCACGTGACCTCCGCGATCCATCTGATCAAATCAACGACTTCCTGTGGAACCGCGCAGCCCGGGAACATCGGAGAACCTGAGAGAGAGACAACGGGAGAGGCGTGAGCAAGGATGCGATAAATCTTGCCATCATCAGCACGCAGTCGCCTACGTTTATAGAATCGAGCATTTTAGGCGCGTTTTAAGAAAAGCTTCGTTCACTCTGCACGTTCTGAGCAAGAACCAGGCCCGATACACATCGCGAGCCGGTCTCACTGATATATCGTCCGACCCATAACTAGTGCCTACGGACAGCGCGGATATCCGTTTATCGCTAACTCCGAATGAAAATGAATTGTCACGGCGTATACGTGCCTCGTGTGTCAAACCCAGCTCAGACATCTCACCCGGCCCCGTCCAGCCTCTTTCCCCTCGCATGCAAACGAAGCTCATTTGAATGTAAATCCAATTTGAATTTGAGAGACAAAGCGAGGAGGAGACGAAGGAGGGACGCAATGTGGAACCCGACACTAAACCTTCGCCCGAGAGCGGATTTCCAGCATCGCAAATCGTACGTACCATTGAGGTGACTGAGTACCACGCTGGAGCACCGATACCCCATATCAGGCTCTGCCGTAGGCGCTCATTACGTAACGTCTTAAACGCTCGGCGATACCGGCAATAAAATCCCGTCCCATCTCGCCATCTGTAACGTACACCCGTATCAAACAGGCAGCTTTATGACCGGAGGGGACGGAGGCCTAACTCGACAACAGAGCTGCGTGCAAACACAGAAGATAGAGGTGGATTATGTCCTGAAAACACTCCCCATCTCTCCATTAGCACGCCAATCCACTTCCGCCAACGAAACACACACACACACACACACACACACACACACACAGTGCGCCTTAGGGGCTCTGAAACATCCGATCTGACACACTCGCAGGCCGACAGACCGGGTTGACTATTAACGAGATGTTGGACGGCACTCAATACGCACTCGGGTCCAAACACTCCCTGTCCCCGATCTGCATGTGTATGGCTGGCCAACATTGAAATGCAGATCATGGAAAAGTTTACGGCCGGAGAAGCACCGAGGCTGCATGCAAAGCGACGAATGACGTCGCCCGGGACTGACACCGGGAGTCCTGCAGCTCCACACGTTTAAACACAGAGTGGGCCGATCCGGATCGCACCCGCTCCGTCTTCCCATTTTCTGTATCTGGGTCATGAGGAGGATGAAGCCTGTCTAATAGATAACCTATAAACGCTTGCTAGCTGCTTTTGTACTCACACACACTCTCTCGCGCATACGCATGCATGAAAGCTGGCGAGCACAGAAAAGCTGCAGGAGCTCTGATAAAAGCTCAGGGGCCCCGGGATGAGCTGGAGAGACAGGAGAGGAGGGGTACAAACAGATGGAAGAGGGGGGCTGTAAACTGGAAGGAGAGGGGTAAAAAGAGGCGCAGAAGCCATAAACGTGGGCGGAAGGGGAATAAAATATGCAGGGAAGACAGAAGAAGGGGGTAAAACAGGTAAAATAAGGTGGGAACAATGGAGGAGGAAGGGTAGCACGCAATAAAGTGGTACAAGGGGGTTCAGAAGTGGTACAGGAGGGGGTGTACGGGGGGAGGTCGGGGCGGAATGAGCTGTTAAAATGTCTGCGCATAATTGGGACGGAATTAGAAAGAAGGTTTAGTGCTTCCCGTGTCTTATATTTATTGCATAACTTCATCCAAGTATGTGAATTTGGATACTGAACGGAGGGTCAACAATTAACTTCATTATATATATTATTATTATACTTTATTTGACGTTAAACTTGAAGTGTGGAATTGCTTTTACACACCAAAACTACTACAAAAATTATTCAGACGAAGAAAGGACACTTAAATACAGACTTAAACAAACGTGAACACATAAATCGATAACAGATAAAGATTATTATAGGTCCTGGACCACTTTGAGCAAAATGCATACTATAATCGTTTAAAATAAATCAAATCAGACCGATAAGCTGCAATAAGCAGGTCAGAATGGAGTAAAAAATGGACCGGGGGGGCTAAAAAGTTCATAAAAACCTAAAAAGGAGGTGTGACTGATGTAAGGTGGCAGAGGTAATAGGTTGCAAATTGGTGGAGAGGATAAAAATAGTTGGGTTTAAGAGAAAAAATAAATAAGGAACCATCCTGAATGGAAAAGGAAGAAAAGTCAGTAAGAGGAAGGGTAAAAAGATAAGGGAGGTTATAATCAGGAAAGCAAACAAGGTGTAAGTGGGGTAAAAACAAATAAGAGGGGGTAAAAGTGGTGGGAAAGGACTGAAACGGATGTAAGGATGTGGAAGGAAGGGGGTGGAAATGTAGGAAGGGGGTAAAAAGAGGTAAAAAAAAAAAAAAAAAAAGGGATGTAGCGGGGGGGCAAAAGGGGGGGAAGTGGCGGAGGGGGGGAAGTTATGAATGAAAGGCAGCCCGCTGGGGGAGGGGGGTGTTTTACACTCCAGCTCCTGTCGTGTGGTGCAAAGAAAATCAAATTAATCCTAATAGAATGAATCCTGTTCGCACTTTAGGTGGAACGTAAGAGAAGCACCGCGTTTGGGTTGCAGGGTCCATCCAGAGCAGCAGAGCAGAGACGGGAATGCAAGAACAAATAATTAAAAAAAAACACACAAAAAAGAAAGAAAACGAGAAAGGGGGGAAAAAAGAAAAAGCAGTGCAGGATGAAACAAAAAGAGAAAAACCAAAAAGTTCGCCCTAACTCGCGCTCACGCCAAAGCACTTTATGTAAATCCAGTAAAACGCAAACGTGTTGCGCAGATACGCACCTACACGCAATCCTCCATCGCGTGAACTCCATCAGCCGAGGTTGCACAAATCCATCCAAAAATCCAAGCTCAAAATCAGCGCGCACGGCTCGAAACTCTCATCCGCGCTGTCGCTTTACATCCATGCACACGGTGCCGTGCGGCTCGCGCTGTCCCGGACCGTCTCGGATCGCAGCTTTGCCCCGTGAAAAGAAATAAACTCCCCGAGTGACGCTGCGACGAGCCGAGGGGGAAAAAGCGCCCCGTTTGTGTTAAAAACATGAACCAAATTCCTCCTCAAACGCCGAGCGAGCCCCGTTTAAGAGCTTAAAACCCCTCCAGAGATATCCGGGAGCGCGTGCGGCTCGAGTCCCTGTCGTTCTGGACGGAAAGAATAAGAAAAACTTGTTGATTTTGTCCGTTAAAGAAAAGCCGTTAGAGTCCGTGTCCGAGTCCTCTCGCTCTCCCTCTCTCTCTCTCTGCCTCGCGCTCTCTCTCTGTCGTCAGAGGCGCGCGGAGATGAATGAGAGCTTTGCCGTTGGGGCCCTCAGACTCAGCCGAGCCATCTGATTGGCCAATCAGGGCCGACACGCGCACACCCGCTCTTCATTCATTGGCCGGATGGGGAGGGGCGAGAGAGAGAGAGAGAGAGAGAGAGAGAAGGGGGGTGCAGAGTGGGGTAAAGTGGAACCACAAGTATTATTATTATTATTATTATTATTATTATTACTACTATTTTTAATATTATTAATAATAAATATAAATTAATGATAAGAATAATAACAATAATAATAAAAAAACTGTAAAAATAAAAACAATAACAAAAACAATAACAATAATAATAATAATAATAATAGCAAAACAGAAATAACGATAAATGCTAATTAATGAAACAATCAAAATCAAAGCAATAACAAATAATAATAATTAAAAAATAATAATACACAATAATAAATATTACGTTTAATAAAAACAACAGCAGAAACGATAACATAATAATAACAATAATAATATTAAAAGATAATAAATAATGCTGTACTACTACTACTACTACTACTACTACTACTAATAATAATAATAATAATAAAAGGGATAACAACAATAACAGAAATAACAATAATACACAAATCATAAAATAAATAATGACAGACATTAACAACAACAATAATAATAATAATAATAATAATAATAATAATAATAATAATAGCACTAACAACCGATCACAAGTCAAGTCAGATCTGTTTATATAGCACTTTGGAGCATTGTCTTAAAGCAACTTTACAAGTTTAGATTATCTCCTAATATCTACGTCCAATCCCAAATTGAGCAAGCCTAGGGCGACAGTGGCAAGGAAAAACTCGCCAAGGCAGCAACTTGATGCATTTAAGCATGTAGGCATGGTCTAGTCGACCTGCTGAAGATCAATCCGTGCATCAGAATGGGGAAGAAAGCTGGTTTAAGTGACTTTGAAAGTGGCATGTTTGTTGGTTCTAGATGGGCTGGTCTGAGTAATTCGGTAATTGCTGATCTACTGGGATTTTCACACACAGTGCCATCTTGGGGACTGTGGTGGCCTAACGGTTAAGGACTGGAGTACTGAACTGTGGACAAGAAGATCCAGGGTTCAAATCCCACCTCTGCCAAGCTGCCACTGTTAGGTCCTGGATCCGTTGTAAGTTGCAAATCCGTTGTAAATGACATAAAAATCTCTAGGGTTTACAGGGAAGATATCCAGCGAGAGTGGGTGAACATGCCTTGGGGGCATCTGAGGGAAAATGCCTTGTTGATGGCAGAGTGGTTAAGGTATTGGCCTGACCAGAACATCCAGACTTCAAATGTCACCTCTGCCAAGCTGCCAATGTTCTTGAGCAAAACCCTTTTCCTGCTAAATGACTAAATACAAAGAAAAGACAAGCTGTGTTTTGGATACTGGTATATTAGCTAGCCATTCAAGGTCCAAGTTCGGTATTGGTTCAAGTTGTTTGGTGTGGTGGTGCAGTGCTTAAGGTGCTGGACTACTGACCAGAAGGTCCAGGGTTCAAGTCTCAGCACTGCCAAGCTAACCCTGTTTAGCCCTTAATTGCTCTGAATAAGAGCCTCTGCTAAACGACTAATGTGCATGCTAAAAATGTCTAGAAGGAAAATATTAGATGCAATTAGCAATAGATGTAGTGTAGTGTCAGTGCAGTGATGCTAACATTACACTACTTTTGCCACGTTGCTTGTCGTGTAGCTAGCTAGCTTGAACACTGGCAATGCGTTAACTAAAAGGGCTTCTTGTAGCTTTAAGTTAACCACAGATGAGACTTACATTCTTTACTCTTGCAAATCAGGAAGTCAAACGTACAACATGGTGCCTGTTTAAAGGGTTAATCCTACACATGTGAACGCGTTTTTCATTTAACCCAAACCTAAACTCTCGGCCCACATACCACACATGCTGAATGTCAACGTGTTACCTGTCACACTGTTCGTGTAAGTATGTGATGTTTGTGTAATTATGCGTATTCATTTTTTACTCGCTTCTGCAGGGTGCAAATTACCCTGTGGGGATCAATAAAGTCTGTTTGTCTATCATTCATCATAAGAAGACTGTTGCTAGGCAATCGAGTACCAAAATACTGGCTACATAGGGTTGCTAGCTCAGTGTAGTGCTGTAGCTAGCTAGTGGTGAGTCGAGTGACAATGGAGACATTTTCCTCAGATTTGCTGGTAAACAAGATCAACAGTTGGTTATTTAGCACGTGCTTATGCAGTGACTTACAATTGGTACCATCTTACAATGTACAATCCAAGGAATTGTGGGGTAAGAGCCCAACAGGGGCAGCTTGGCAATGCTGGGATTTGAATCCTCAAACTTCTGGTTAGTAGTCCAGTCCCTTGACGACCGCATCACCACAGTTCCAAACGACTAAAAATGGAGTTGGTAGCACTGAAAGGTCACTACAACTTAACTCTTGTGAAATCTAAACATTGAGTGACTACTACTGAGCTAGAAAACCACAACTGAATTCACCACACATCATGAGGGCCACCTATACAAGATGTACACAGGGCACGTTTAAACATTTGCTTTTTCAATGGACCAGAATGTCAAGGGTCAACTGGAGACCCGGTGCAGCCAACTGAGCACAGGTAAAGGCAGATCTGGTTTTAAGGCCCCAATAAACTCGGCTTGATCATAACGAGGTTACTGACCTGATTACAATTGTTCCTTCAATTTGCCTCAGGTTCATAAGCAACCTTTGCCTTTATTTTAGAATTCACGTCTCAACAAGCTCTTCAACAACTGCTGCATCTTTTACACTGTCTATACTGTGTGTTAGGATTTTAGCACTTTAGATCCATATACAGTACAGTACCCTGGCAGCAAAAGTGGTTTAATAAGAAAATGGCTCATTTGGGCAAAGGGAAAGAAAATGTTTGCCTTCAGATTGAGATAAATTACAGCAGAAGTTCAGATTTCCTGATTAAACAACACTGCCTCTTCAGCCTGTTCACTGGAACTTGGGTTTCTTGGGTAGTTTGTTTAGTCTCTTAATCCTTGACATTATAAAAAAGACATTACGCTTTTATACTCCATCTTAAAAACCGGCATATAAAGACTCTTATAAGAAAATAAAATGGGCTTACAGTTAATTTAATCATCCTCAGTAAGCACTTTATTCTAATCAGAGTTGGTGTGGGTCTGGAGCAAATCCAAAACATTGGGTACAAGAAGACCCATATACTGAACAGGGCTACAATCCATCATGTAGCATCGCACATTCACTCATTCATTCATATATTCACATCTACCGAGGGGTGAGATTAGCCAGTCCATGTATGTTTGGGGAGGGTGGAGAACATGCTAATGTCTACAGAGATAGTTTTCAGATCGAATCCCTGGACGCCAGCACACTTACACTCTTCTGAACCAACTAAGAAATTATTATATTATTATTACTCCCATTATTATTATTGGTGCCTGGGTGGCACAGAAGTCTAAAACGTTAGCCACAGCTGTGGTGATCTGGGTTCTGGGTCCTGGTGGTGAAGTCTGTCCAGGTCGGGCATCACACATAGGTTTAATCGGCCATACCTGAGGTATAGAAGGCCTGGTAAGCAATCTAATATGCATCTCATGCATATAGACATGCATCCTAACTTATACAACTGTATAATACGCTGCTATGAAAAAAGTTTAGGCACCCCTAATCAAAACGCACTTAGTTTGTTTTCTATAGACAGCGAGAAAGCTATTTATCAGAAAAGTGTTGGATGTGCAAAAGTTTGCACATCCCATTACTTGCTTATTTGTAAGGTCTAATCATTTATCTGATGTTACTGATTGCAATCTAGAAATAATTAGCCGATCATCAATAGTAATAAAATATTAATAAATTGGTTTGACCCTAAATTAAAACCAGTTTGTGCAGCACGAGCGAACAGGGGGTTCGTGCTCAGACTCTCCTGCAGTAAACAGATCCCTCCCCTCCTTCTCGTCCTACGGCGAGCACAGGGAGCTCGAGCATCCAGCCCGCGAGCGGACGCGACACTTCCGGATCCAGCAGGGGGAGGGAGATGGAGGAGGGAGGACGGATAGGGTTCAGGCCGAAGTCACTTTCTCATTCAAATGGAAATGGCGCCTCCAGATCAGTGGCAGCTTTCCGTAAGCCCCGAGTAAGATTTAAACACCGACCGGTCACGCTGTTTAACGTTAAACAAGTTTATATAAACTTTAAAGCATAATCTGGCGCCAAAAAATAACGGCCTTTTTTAAATCTGCACTCACGCGCTGCGAGATCAACGGTCGCCATGTTGATCTGTACTTAAAATGGGATGTGTTTAACTTTAGTCAGTGAAAAGACGTTGAATATCAGGTCTAATTACTACTAATTAGGCAAGGCGGTGCACTTTAGGTTTGCAATATCTAGCCAGTGTATTATTTAATAGGTTTTTACAACATAATCATTTGTAAAAAGAACATTTTGCGATTCAATTTCAGGTGGATTTTACTTCAACTGTAGGCACACATATTTAAACCTAAGAGCTGTAGTGTACACGTAGTTAATATATAATGTTCTCGTGTGTATTTAAGGCTGGTTTGTTCTGTAATTAATTAACATATTCGTTTAATCAGCAGTAATTATAAAAGTGCATCTGTACCTCTCTGGTCATCTCAGCGGATGAAGCCTGCAGTAAATTAATAAAGCGAAAACACACAGCAGCTGTAAAACCTCCGACTTGTGATGGAGTAAAAGTTTTATAGAGCCGTAACTCATTTGAGGCCGGACGTGTTCTCCTCGGAGAAAATATTTCCAGCACCACAAGGCGGAAAAGAAAGAAGCTGAACTTTTATTGATGGCACTGATGTGGAACCTTGATACAGAGTGTACACAGGACACAAACATGGGGATGGGCGATATGGTCAAAGTATCACATTACAATATAAGACGATAATACACAATCGATATCAATAAAAAAAATTAAACAGCAAACTATACATTAAACATCGGTCCTACAGCTGTTGGAATGCACCTTGTCACCCGAATTAAACCTCTACTATGCTGGTCCTGTTGGATTCTTGAACAAGACTCTTAACCCTTGCATGGATTGTAAGATTGTTTTAATTGCTAGTTGCTGTGGATAAGAGTGTCTTGTTAAATGCCTAAATAAAAATATACGCTGTTTGGGAATCTCTGACTCTGTAAGGTACACTTAAGGTATACTTAATGCTGTGCAGGAAGTTAAAAAGTGGGCTTAAGCTGTTAAGAAAAATATTGTCAGAAATATTTCAGGCAAAAACACCCAACCTTGGGTCGACCAGCAACTACGTCTGATGGTAGCTCAAGTCTTGCAGTGGGGCTATAGGGTTAATGTAAAAGTGTAGCGTTGTAGATATCTATTGATCATATCGCCCACCTCTACAGTTTCACACACACCCACACACTGCTGTCAGTGGAAGGCTCCGGAGCTGTGCTGCCGCTGGTACTCTGTGTATATCCGAATGAGTGAGTCCGGCACTCGCGGCTTAATGACAGCCAGGGCTGATTCAAAATGCAGTGCAGTAATGTCTTCTGCTTGAATGTCCTCTTGCAGGGCAAAGAGTGCGGCCTCCCGACACACCGCTGTTATCTGAGACAAAGAGACACCAACAGAGAGAAAGACATTTAAATAAAGTTAGAGGAAATAAAGATTAAAGTCTCTGTGAAGAGCTTCTACAGTGGTGTGAAGTTTGTGAACCCTTTAGAATTTTCTATATTTTTGCATAATTATGACCTAAAACATCAGATTTTCACACAAGTTCTAAAAGTAGATAAAGAGAACCCAGTTAAACAAATGAGACTAAAATATTATACGTGGTCATTTATTTATTGAGGAAAATGATCCAATAGTACATATTAGTGAGTGGCAAAAGTATGTGAACCTCTAGGATTAGCAGGTAATTTGAAGTTAAATTTAGAGTCAGGTGTCTTCAATCAATGGGATGCCAATCAGGTGTGAGTGGGCACCCTGTTTTATTTAAAGATCAGGGATCCATCAAAGTCTGGTCTTCACAACATGCTCTTCAAACATGGTTTGGGCCTGTTTTGCTGCATCTGGGCAGGACGGCTTGCCATCATTGATGGAACAATGAATTCTGAATTATATCAGAGAATTCTAAAGGAAATTGTCAGGACATCTGTCCAGGAACTGAATCTCAAGAGAAGGTGGGTCATGAAGCAAGGCAACGACCCTAAGCACACAAGCCGTTCTACCAAAGAATGGTTACAGAAGAATAAAGGTCATGTTTTGGAATAGCCAATTCAAAGTCCTGACCTTAGTCCAATGGAAATGTTGTGGAAGGACCTGAAGCGAGCAGCTAATGTGAGGAAACCCACCAACATCCCAGAGCTGAAGCTGTTCTGTACGGAGGAATGGGCTAAAATTCCTCCAAGCCGGTGTGCAGGACTGATCAACAGCTACAGAAAACATTAGCTGCAGTTATTGCTGTACAGGGGGGGTCACAACAGGTACTGAAAGTAAAGGCTCACATACTTTTGCCACTCACTAATATGTAATATTGGATCATTTTCCTCAATAAATAAATGATCAGGTATAATATTTGTGTCTCATTTGTGTAACTGGGTTCTCTTTATCTACTTTAGGACTTGTGTGAAAATCTGATGATGTTTTAGGTCATATTTATGCAGAAATACAGAACATTCTAAAGGGTTCACAAACTTTCAAGCACCACTGTATGAGGAAGACACGGTTGTGTCCGAGATAGAGAGAGACTATTTAGTTGACTTGGTTTGGCCTGGAAATATGCATCTTCAAAAGGGGGCACTGCAGAAAAGGTTGGAGTACCGGTGCTTTAAATGTAGGGCATATAGTATGTATCCATGTTATATGAGAACACCAATATGATGTGGTTTGTATTCAGAACTGTAGTGTGCACTTATTTTCAAATCAAACCCTATACTTATAGACTGTAACCTACACCTACAGACTGTGGTCTGGACTTCAGTATAAACCTGAAAACTAGTATCGCTGTACCCTCTTTATGGCTGTAGAATGCGTGCACTTGTGTTATGCAGTTGTTTCCTTCTGTACCTCTCATTTTTTCTTTCTGTCACTGGAGAGACAGATTACTTCCTCTAAAGTTCGTGAGTGATTATGCAAGAGAAAGTGAGAGAGAGAAATTGGCTAGCGAGGCTGCCTGGGGTTCATCAGTGTTTTTCTCTTTTCCTCGCTCCACTCGTTTTCGGATATGACTCACGCCTGAAGCGTGTTGTGTATTTGTGTGTGTGTGTGTGTGTGTGTGTGTGTGTGTGGAGTTCCCTGAGGTCAAAGCCAACACGGCAGGCCAGATTGCATAATCACAGGAGTATTATAAAGCGAGAGAATGGGATCGAGTGTGTGTGTGTGTGTGTGCGTGCCTGCCATGTTTCTAGGAAATGAAATGGAATGTAGCCTTCAGCTTCAAGGTTGTTTAACAGACTGAAAGAGCAGAAGCTCAGACTGGATCGTGTACATCAACATCCTCCTACCCACTAGCACCAGATCTAACACCACTGGAGTTGGATAGCATGTGCCTAACTCTTTGGTGCTGCCGGTTCTACCGGTGCAGCACGGCTAGATCATGCTCATGACGACATCAGAAAACTCATCGATTTACACTCCATCAGTTTAGAGCATTTCGCATGAAAACGTTTCCATGCATGTGGGAGATGAGAAAGCTTGGTGGAGAAGATTTCACAGGTACAGACTCATCTCCAACTAAACTTGACCGACTTGTAATTAAATGGAACGTCTGTCTGGTGAATAGGTCTGGATTAAAAACACAACAAGCAGAAGAATGTAACAAGCAACCTTTTATAAAAAGGTTAAACGGAAGATTACAGCCCTTTTACAGAGTGTCTTACAATTAAGCTAAGCAGGAGACGTTCCTACTCAAAAGGCCCAACAGTGGCAGCTTGGTGGAGCCCGGAACTGAACTCAGAACCTTTCAGATAATAGTCCAGAGCCAAAACCACTTAGCCATCACACGTTCAGAGGTGTAGTCTAAAATGTCTATGACTCATGTCACTCAAGACTGTTTTGATGCCACATGTTAAGAAAAAGTTGCACAAACCTCTTGACAGAAAAAAAGCAACACAAGCGTACCATAAAAAAAGATCTATTTTGGTGGGGTTCAGATTACATTTACATTTACATTTTACATTTACAGCATTTAGCAGACACCCTTATCCAGAGTGACTTACAATTGGTACAATCTTACATTCCAAGCAATTGTGGGTTAAGGGCCTTGCTCAAGGACCCAACAGTGGCAGCTTGGCAGAGGTGGGATTTGAACTCTGGACCTTTTGGTCCATAGTCCAGTACCCTAACCACTAGGCTACCACAGTCCAGATGTTACGTTCTTGTCTGACCACATCCCATGGTTCTATTTCTCAAGATTTTTTCTTTACGATTGTCACCTTTGTGGTCCAGACTGAACATTTTGTAAAGCTGCTTTCTCCTGATGTTTATTTTACAAAATGCTACATAAATTATATGGCCAATCATATGTTAAAAAAAATGAAATTGCAATCGGCCAAGAAGATTGTAATTAGTGCATCTCTAATATAAATAGAATTGAATTGGGTGATAATAAAATGTAAAAATGTACTCGCACAGCCAGGGTTTTTATGGCACAAATTTAGCATTCTTTCTGATTATATGGGGTGAAAGCGTCCGAGAGTTGCAGGTATATTGTGAATAACTTCTTTCATTTCATCCCAGCCAGTGCTCCAATAACAGCCGTTAAAATGAAAAGTGAAACAATAACTTGAGATTATAATAGAGTTGTTAGACTTCTACACAGCCTGAGTCACTCTGTATGACTAATTAAGTAGACGCAAGGTCACAACACGCCTGCGGTATGTAATACCAAACCACAAGCACTTGAGCAAATCAGAGGTGTCACTTAACTGCAGAACGCCTGGGCTGCTCATGTGATCCATTCTATACCAGTACAGATCCCTGTAGCTGCTGCATCAGATTTAAAACACTGCTTGCCTACATTGCTAAATAAGGATGAGCCTGTCCTAAATGAAGGTACTAATTACACTCCCTCTGTACCTCAAACCTTTCGAAACTCGAGCATGGCTTCATTAGGCCCATCCCTCAAAACAAACAGCAGGCCAGCACCAAGGAAAAATAACTCTCTCACTCATTTGAAAAGACAGAAGATCAGCCTCTTCATCCAGCACTTACTCAGGGTAGATCTCTTATTTATTTAAGTGGTTAAGGCTCTGACTACTAATCTTATTTAACAGTGGAGGGTCAGTGCTTGAGGCTCTTGATTACTAATCAGAGGGTCATGAGTTTAAACTCCTGCTCTTCTGAGGTGCCTCTGTTGAGCAAGGCCATTAATCCTCAACTGCTCAGCTCAGTCGGGAGAAGGGCTTCAGTTAGATGATGTTCTTGGGCTGCAGGCTGTTAGTGTGTACCAAAGAGAACACAAAACATCTTTTAAGTCAGCTCGGATAAGAGCATTTGTTAAATTCTGTAAATGTTTAATGCGGAACCACCCAAATAATGAACATAAATGACCTGAAACTACTGGCAGCCTTCTATCAGCATAACATGCATTAGCCAAAAGTGGAACTGTATACAGATAGTATGCCTGGCAATTAACTTACTGGGACTATGGGACCAGAAGGTCCCAGGGTTCAAATCCCTCCCTCTGCCAAGCTGCCACTGTTGGGCCCTCTCGAGCAAGGCAAGGCCCTTAAACCCACAGTTGGGAGTCGCTCTGTTGTAAGTTTGTGTCTGGTGGCTGCTGTTATACTGTGCAGAATTTTTTGCTGCCATGGTTTAGGTTTTTCTTTCTTTTGTTCTTTAACTGCTGCAAATCAGGGAAGGATGTGACTGTACACTACTACAGAACAGGGGAACATTTTAATCTCCGATTGCCGGGTTGCTGCTCTATTACATTAATGCCCCATCGAAGGACATGAGGCCTCAATGGAATGCTCCCAGTGAGGATGGAAATGATCCAGATCTCAAGTCAATCAGCTCAGTTTAAATCAATCAATCAGGTTAAAATAATAACCGAGGGAAGAACTTTGGGAGGAACTTTGGTTCCTTCCTTCCAGTGCAGTTTGAACAAGAGAGAGAGAGGAAATCATCCAGAAACAAATGCAGACCGAGTTAGCATTGCTCTGGTTTGTTTAGAGCTGATCAGAGTCATGGTAAACAAACCACTAGCCAAAAATGCTAACTCGTCATCCGGCCAATCACAGCGCAGAATTAAACACGGCAATGTCTGGCTCCAAATGACAGGTGTTGTACAGATGTTGGGAGGTTATTTCTTTCTTCTTCTTTTTTTTTTAAGTTTTCTCCTCATCCCCCTTTTGCCTGAGCTGTGTGTAAACAGAGGAATGGAACAGCTAGGACTCAACAAATGAAGCATGTAGTGTGCAGTTGTATCTAGAACCTGTAGTATGCACTTATTTTATACCTAAAAGCTGGAGAGCATTATGATGTCATACCTATAACCTGTCGTGTATGCTCATGTTGTACCAAAAACCTGTAGGTTGTATTTCTTTCTATACACAACTTGTAGTGTGCGTTTATTTTATTTCCAAAACCTGTACTAGGCACTTATTTATACCTAACATCTGTAATGTGTGTGGTTTTTATTGCCTTTTTTATAATGGCTTTTTTTACAACAGCTGATCGCTTTTCCAAACCAGGTATTTTAGGAATTATGTTTCAATAATTGATCAGATTAAAAAAAAAGAAAATAAAAGTTACTTCAGTGGTGAGGCTATTAATGTGTAAATACAGCTGGAAACCTGTACAGTGCACTTCTTTTATATCTAAAACTTGTAGAGTCTTGTGTAGTGTGTGTGTGTGTGTGTGTTGTAAATAGTGTGGATGTATAATTACTTGTATGAGGCGACCATCAATCAGAGCATTAAGTCATCTGTCGAAAGGAATACAAAAGGAAACAACGCTAGAGGAAGCGTGTGTGTGTGTGTGTGTGTGTGTGTGTGTGTGTGTTTATCATCTGAGTAACAGTACCTGGAATTCATGTTGTTTTATGCTAACCAGCATTTACAACAAACACTCCTGCCCAAATAACACAACTCGGCAAACATTCCTGTCCCCTACACACTCCAAACTCACAATGTTCCAGCCTCCTATACACACAAGTCTAGTCCGTTAAAACAGACGGCACAACATCCAGTCCGTACACACACTTCAACACAATATCCAGTCTCTAAACAGACGCACAACATCCAGTTCATGTGTACACACCATTTCCGGCACTGGACTCCCCCACAGTGCCCAGGCCCTTCACACAATCACTTCCATAGTACAGAGTTACACAACGTTACTACACAAGTAGGATGAGAAAACTCACAAAGAAAGGTCTCACAAAGCATACACACAAATGGATTCCACTTGTATGTGTGTATGACCTGGAAAAAGGGCATTTTGTTTGTGAATGTGAAGGCATTCCATACACACTCTTGCATCTCTCCCCTCTCCGAGGGCCCCCTGCACTCCTGCTGAATTATGGCTCCCTCGATCTGCCTCAACCAACACACACACACACACACACACACACACACGTTTGTCATCATTGCTGGGCCTTTCCATTGACATAATACTACTGGAGCTAATTAATGCTACACCTAATCCTAACCATAACCTAAAGCCAACCTTTTAGGTTTTTCAAAAGAATACTGTGGTTTGATGTAGAAAAGAAAAAAGGGAAAATGAGATATTCATATCCTTGTGGGGACATTTGGTTGTCACAATGATATATAAACTTGACCCCTCCAACACACACCCGCAGAGTAATATCCAAGAACACTCCTCTGCATTATAGCTCTTATTCGAATTGATAGTTGCATATTAGGACCTATTGTAGCTATATGTCGTAATATATTATGTTATATTATAATACGGCTATTTAAACCAACCTCCTTGATTTAAATAATGAATAACACGCCGAGTACACGGCTGCAACGCAAAATACATTTGGTACCATGAATAAGATTTCAGTTTACTTGGTTCTGAGACGACCATTGAAGCTCATCAGTGACCACGTGGATGTGTGTGAGCTGGACTGCACCACTGTACTGTACAGCTTCCTCTCTTGGGATGATAAAACCTAAGAACTATAATACAGCTACATTATTAACTACACAATGTGTTTACTGTGTTACAGTGAGGAAATTAAGGCAGGCAGGAGTTTGGTCGCCTCTTTAATGGTCCCTCAGTTGCCAAAGGGGCATTCCTTAAATTTCCCCTCTCACTCAGTCACTCATAAATATATGTACACACACAAATCTTCAGTGCTAACATGGTAACACTGCATAAAGACACTACCATCTTTCTTTATCCCTCTTTTCGTTTCTTTCCATTATTAATTCTTACTCCCTTTAAAAGTTTCTACCTGTCCTTCCTTCCTTTCTGTTTTTCCTTGCCTCTTTTCTTCCCACTCACTTTTTGCATGTTTGGTACAACTCATTCAGACCAAAGGTAACTCGTTCTCTCTCTCACACACACACACACAAACAGTACGTTCTGTCTTACGGATTCCACGCTGATGTGTGAAATGCTATTATCTGACACCTGTGTGATAAGCGGTGATCCGGAGAGAGTGATATGAATCAGAGGAAATGTGACGAGTGAAAGGCAGAACAAAGGCACTGAACTTCTCCAAATGCCATAAACATCTTGACCTTTTACCTTTCCGAGCCTTTCCGTGCATTACCGAGGGAGCTGGAGGGCTCGCCATCAATCAAACGCGAGTGCGTGCCTCCATCTTTTGGTCTGTTTGTCTAAATATCAATCTGTCTTAATATCTGTCTGCCTGTTTATTTATCTACCGACCCACAACAGACACAACATAATGACTTATCTAGAGAAGTACTGGCAGCCGTGGTAAGGAAAAAAGGTTATAAATAGTATTTGTGGTTAAACAACGTAAACTGTGCTGAATAGAACTATCTAGAATTGAATTACATTTATATTAAGAACTGAGGTTGGTGAAATTGGACATGCTGATCCTCTGGACACGACTCTTGTTGACGCTCCTCTTCGGCTCACAACACAGGTGTCAATGTTGACTCAGATGGCCACGTCAAAAGCTTCATTCTGTAAGGAAGTTCTTGGCAGACAGAGCCAAATTCATTTAAAATCTCCCGGTAATTCATGGAGTCCATGATGTTTTGTAGGCGAACAATAGGCTCTTTCGCACCAAAGAATTCTAGGGATTTATTTGGGAGGAACTATCCCCCGCGGAGCTCCACTGAGAACTACATTCGTTCCAGGCCTTTTTTGGTTTGCATTTGTACCATCAGTAGGAACGCTTCATGATGCTGAAGTGAAGTAAGCCACGCAAGATGTATGAGTACAACATACAAGTATATTTAAAAACAGCGGTTTCCCTCAAAAAGGCGCTTCCGTCTGGACCAATCACTGCATACTTACGTCCCTCAGGGTTCCTGCGCTGAGAAAAGACCCCTAACTTGAAGTTGGGGCTAGAAAACCAGTCGACCAGGTTCCAGTAACATCTAGCGAACTGCAGTTGTTTACATTCGTGGTAAAATGAAGACCTTTCTTTCCTTTAACACGCCTTCCAGAAGTTTGTTGGCCTGGAGGTCACATTTTCTCCTTACTGTGGAGAGGCCAAAATACACTTGCATCCTCCTCATGCAGCTTCACTTCAGACATGTTTTTTACCTTATGAAGTTCAGCCCACCTTTGGCTCAATTAAATTATTCATTTAAATTTTCTCTTGATGTTCCTCAGTGAAATTGGTATTTGTTGATGAATGACTAAGGGAGTTTGGTTCTGTGTTACCTCATATATACTCCAGTGAAACACTAAAAAGTAAAATATAATTGGTAACACACTTCAGTTACATTTTAAACGTCCTTTTATTATTTGAGAATTGTAGTTTTTTCCCTGTGTTATAGACGCTGGACGGTCCTGACCATGAAATATATATATAAAAAAATTTTAATAAAACTTTTTGTAATTATTATTTTACAAAATAGAACAGTTTAGACCCTTATATTAGTGTAATTGTATTGAATTTGTTTTAACTAATTGTATAAACCATATTTAAATAATTTTTCATTTTATTTATTTCTTGTTACTGATAAGAAGTTTTTCTTTTGATCAATCAAATGGTGACTGCTGAGTCACAACACACACACACACACACACACACACACACACACACTCTGTCCAATGCTGTTACTCTGACAAATACAACTACACAAACCAGACAATGGTGTGATTGTGTATGAGGTAAGCATCACGAGGATCATCAGGAAACAACAGCAGCTCTCTCACTCTCGCAGTCTCCCACACACACACACACACACACACACACACACACACACACACACACACACACACAGAGGATCTATCAGTCAGAGCAGATCATTATTCAGACACAGTCTGACTGGAGATGGTAGAAAATGATTCTGAGCTGCTCTGGTGTTTTATATCTTATTCCTAAACACACACGAGACATCCACAGCCCCACCCACAACCCTCATGCCCTCTGACCTCTGCGCCCGAGTATCGCTCTGTGCGGGTCACGAGGTCCTCCAGGTGCACGCTGGGATGCACAGGCATTTTCCGAATCTGCAGGCTGAAGATCTCTCTCCGAGTCGCTGCATCCGGGAGAGGGACGTACACGATGCGATCTAACCGGCCCGGCCTCATCAGAGCCTGAGAGAGAGAGGGAGAGGGACACCAGGTTACTGTACGGGGTTTGGACACGTCCATGTTGGATGGGCATATAGAGAAATAAAGAAGAATGAAAAAAATGGAGGGAAAAAAAGGCACAAAACCTGAAAGAAGGAGAAAAGAAAACACTAATAGAAAAGGGTAAAGAATGAAAAGAAATACAGCAAGAAATGGACCGACAAAGCACTAAAGAAGAAAGAGAACAAACAAAATAGAGAGGCAAAAGAAGGGAAAAGAGAAGGAACGTTGATAATTTCATAAACGAAGTAACAAAACTATAAAAAAACAACAAAGAAACAGAAAAGGACAATGAAAGCCTGTGAGGAAAGACATGGAAAAAGATAGAAATGACAAAATGAAGGAGGGTGAGACAAACCTATGTTAGCAGACACACATATAACGGATAAGAGTTTTATTGAATAAGACATCAGTCAGGGTTCATGCGCACTATGAAGTGAATACGGGTGATTTGGGACATGTCCACTCTGGATTGATGAAAAGGTCCTGCATCAACCAGACAATGAAAACAACTTCAGGAAGTGAAGAGGAAGTTGTTGCTGCTCCATGTGAACAGCAGGTCTTACACCCCACACACACACACACACACACACACACACACACACAGAGCAGGATGTGGTGTGTGTGTATGACATCAGCTCAACTGATTGGAATAATTAAAACACTCGCCCGCTTGGAGAGAAACAAACACACTACACACAAACATCCTTCTTACACATCACACACACCACACAGATAGATAGGCACACACACACACACACACACACACACACACACAAGCACAGGTGCTGAGGTTTAAAGGCACTACCAGCTGGAGTTATTGGTCACCTCAGACAACAGAGTGCACCAGGTGCGTGTGTGTGTGTGTGTGTGTGTGTGTGTGTGTGTTCTGTTCATTGGTACAACCTATAAACATCACCACCGGAGCCATAGACAAACACACTATAAAGACTGTGTGTGTGTGTGTGTGATTTCATTACTACAAGTTATAAACATCAGCACCAGATTCTGTGTGTGTGTGTGTGTGTGTGTGTGTGTGTGTGTGTGTGTGTGTGTGTGTGTGTGTGTAGGTAAGAGAGCAATAAAAATCAAAATTAGTTACCGCAATAATGAGTGATGTGGCGAACAAGAAGGAAATAAAGGGAAAAAAGAAAAGGCAATAAAAAAGAAGATGAAGGAAAAGGTAAGATGAAAAAACAAAGATGAAAAAATACAACAAAGAAACGGAGGGGGGACAGAACAAAGGAAAAAGGCTGAAAGTTGCAATTGAGATTAAAAAGAATGTAAAGAAAGATAGAAAACACAATTAAATTAACCAAAGAATGAAAGAAAGAAACAAGTAAATAGGAAAGGGTAAGAAGGACAAGAAGAGGAAATACATGAATGAATGGTTAAAAAGAAAGAGAAGAGCAACGAAGACAAAATGAAGGGATTAAAGAAAGAATGAATAGAAAGAAAGAAGCAGACATAAGATATATAAAAATAAATAGGAGGAGAAAAAGAGTACGAAGGAACAACAGGATGAAGTTAAGTGAGAAAAACGAGAAGAGGAAAGGAAATGGTTAAAGAAAGATGAAAGAAAATAAAATAAATTAAAATAGAAATGAAAAGGGTTGAAAGACAAAAATACAAAAAATCTTAATAAAAAGAGCATAAAAATAACGTTCAAACTAAATGATAGGAAATGAAGAAAGTGAAAAGGAAAAGGGAGGACAAAAAAAACTTAAAGAAGACACTACAAAAAAAAAGAACATGGAAAGATAAAAGGGTAATCGAAAGATAAAGTAAGAAATAAAAAAAACCAGAAAGAAGAGGCCAGCAGGAAGGCTGTGAGCAGATGATGTGTTTCAGAAATTCATCAGGACGTGGCATCGTGTTTCAGGATCCAGATGAAGGTCAGAATGTGTAAGTGGAAGCTTCCGGAGGAACCGACTGCAGCGTCATCCAGCGGCTTCCTGAACCCGATCCCATTATGCTCACCTTCTACAGATCTGCTCTTACGTACCGAATTCCTCTTCTTAAGCAAAAGTTTTGGCACACCCAGTCAAACTGTGTGTTGGTGATTTCACAAGTGAAACCTTCTGCAGAAATATGAACCCATCATAAACATTTTAACACAACACTACTGGTACTAACAAAGTCCCTGAAGGAACGGTTTGATGAAGCCCTGAGCCCTGACCTTCACTCCATCAGACACCTCTGAGAGGAACTGGAATGCCAACTATGAGCCAGGGCATAGTCGTGTTCCGAAGTGCAGTACAAAGCCTCTCAGAAGACTGAAGCCTGCTGGAGCAGCAAAGGGGAACAAGACAACTATCCATGTTTTTGGATGTTCATTTTGGGCGTCCACAAACTTTTGCCTAAATAGTGTCGTTCAGCTACATTCCACATTTTTCTTACAACACATTTGAGATCCACCAGAGATCTTTAATAATACAAAGTCTGGGAACCGACATTCCAAACTCGACATCTTTCTGTTCTCCAGTTAATTCCCTGAGGTTTGGATCACTGTCTCGTTATAATATCTAACCTCTTTTCAGACTGTGAGACTTTGGCTTCCAGGATTAGCTGATATTTAGCAGAATACCTTCTTCTCTCTGTCTGCACACGGGCTGCCACACGACCCACAAACAGAACCACCAACATGCTTAACAGATGGGGAGATGATCTTTTCTTAAATGCTCCTCTTTCTCTCCAATTATACCTTTGCTACGTTTGTTTAATGAGATCACAGGACTTGATTTCCGAATGCCTCTGCCTTATCTAAACACTGTGTTCTTACTTTAGACATTTACTTTTGTAATGAGTTCACAGCTGAGGCTTTCTTCTGACGAGTCCTACGCAGTGGTGGCTGTAGGTTTTTCAAGCTGGGCCGGGTCATGAGTACAAGCTGTCCTACCAGACTTGCTCATTCAGATCTCGTCTCCATTTGAACCATTCCCCTTAACGACCATTTATTTAAAAGTGGAAACTGCAAGCAGATAATGAGTCCAGAGCCTTCGGTTAGGAGGCTTGAATTGGGCTACGTTTAGTATTTAAAGATGAATTGACCAAATTTAGCAACTGCCCTCAGGCTTTTTGTTCCAAGTCAGTCGGAGTGAACAAGTTCTCTGGTTTTACAGCACACCCCATACACGCATGGAGGAGGTGGGGGGAGGTTTGGGGGAGGTATATAAATCTCTCAGACTGGCAGGGCTCAATTAGACAACAGCTGCTTCAGCACGCCCTGTTAGCCTTCCTGTGAAAGCTTGTAAATCACACACACGTACGCACGCATGCACGCACAACATAGCTGCACACACTGCACGGCACAAACTCGGCTTTGCACAGCAGAGCATCGAGACTGTGGTGGCCTAGTGGGTAAGGTACTGGACTCTGGACCAGAGCCTTAGAGCCTTAACCCACAATGGCTTGGATTGTAAGACTGTATCCATTGTAAGTCGCTCTGGATAAGGGCGTCTGCTAAATGCTGTAAATGTAAATGAGACCTTCGATGTTTGAATCAAAATCCTCATGACACACGATCAGGGGTACGGAAACATGTTTAAGGCTTAAGTAACCGAGACACAGCGGGTTCATTACATATTCCATTGGGTTCTTCTTGGGAAATGTAAAAAGTGAATTGTCTGAATTGTATTTAACTCGTTTAGTTTTAGATTTCTATCTATAGTGTCAGTTTTTGAACTGTAGTATAGCAATTCAGCTTAAGTGTAATTTTGTAGGTTCAGTTCTAGCTACCTATGATTACTCTAAAATATTCTATGATATTTATAATGTGTTTGTCACAATTTTTAGTTCCGATACCGATACATAAACTTATCGTCGAATATCGGTCGATACCCGATATTGTTCCAATATAATTGCCGAACTGGTAAGCCATATGCCTCACAAAACAAAACCAAATAAAATAACAAATGAACACAGATATAAATGTACTGAATTGCTATTTATTTGTCATTAAAATAAAAAATGTGCAGGACATCTTATATTAACATCTTAAACTATATTTACATTAGTAATTGATTCATATATTATTCATCAGTAACTGGTGTGGTAGCAGGGAACACAAAATTAAAGTGAATGGATCGGTCCCATGGATTTGGCCGATTCCCAATCCAGCAAATGTTTACCATCAGCCCTAAAATCGATCCTAATATCAGATCGGTTCATCCCTAGTTACAATAACAGTCATTTGTTACTAACTTCAAGTACAACTTCTATGCCCTAAATGTAATACTCTTTAAAAAAAATAATGTCATGCTGTTTTTGAAAAGATTTATTTTAAAAAAAATGCTGTCCCATGTTTTCATATCACTACTTTGGGCCATAGGTGGAGCCTCATCTAAGTGTGCCTCTACAGTTTGGTACAGGAATGGGACGGCATCCCTGCCTCGTGTCCACATGGTGCGTAGCTGAGAACACCTGTTAAAACTGTTATGAATTTATCTGTTTACAATCGTCCGGATCCGTGTGCTAGGGTTGTACTCCTTAGCTTTTTGGATGTGTTCAGAATCAGCCATGTTTGTCTCTACTGAGACGTTAAGTTTTAAAATGTTTTCAACTCGGCCTTGGATCCGGTTGATCTGCATTCGATGTCCGTGGACGTTTCCCGATGAGATAAAGGTTAAATGCCTTAGGAAGGCGACTCCATACCGTGCACCAAACCCTCTCCTGTAACCCCTGTGCTTTAGGGAGCCGATGTGAGCACAGACTTGATCTCTCGCTATCTGTTTCAACACATCTCTCTCCACTTCCTTCCTGTTCCCAATTGAATCTTAATACCTGCCTGTCATCTGCTTTTTTTCTCCTCCCTTTCTTTCCTTTCTTCCTCTGTTCTCTCTCTGCTGGATACGTACTCATTACCTGAGCAGGGGAGGGGAAGTGCACTCTTTCATTTAGGGGATTTACAGTCTATCTGCACAAAGCACCACAAAGCAGCCTCTACAGACAGGAAGAGAGGGGGGATCGGGACGAGACGCAGACAGACGGACAGAGAGAGAGAGACTTTTAAAAGCTTTTTAGTAGATGTTGAATAGCCGAGCTACCGAATACACCCCTGGAATGAGGGAGTGAACACGAGAAATAAAGAATTTAGCTTTCAGGAGAATAAGAGTGTCTCCTCCTTTCTCTCTCCCTCCTATAGTGATCTAATCTCTCTCTCTCTCTCTCAATGAATAATCAGTTCTGTTCTACAAGCAAAGAGTTGTGACTTACGAATAATCTTGATTTTTCTCTAATTACTCATCACACGTGGTCTGAGCTTCATTTATGTTATGATAATAGACAAACGTCAGGTGTTCCAGCTAACGAACTGAGCTGGAGCTGTTGGTGGGACCTTGTCCGTTTCAGAGCAAAGCTTAAGACAGTGGTTCCCAAACTTCTTCTGCATCGGAAGATAAGAATATTTGAGCGCCCCACGTCTATTGCTTCCAAACTTATTTTGAAAATTGTAACTCATACAAGACTGCGACTTCCGATTGAACAAGACAAAACTTCACTTTTATGCGCCCCCCCTAGGGGGCACACCTCCCCCACTTTGGGTTAAGAGATGAATGAAGCTGGCAGTGGCTACTAAAGCATTCCCACTGACCGTATGCCAAAACCGGCGTCGGATGAAATTCATAAAGCTGCTAAAGCTGGGTGGCCAAACAGGACATTCAGCCAAACACGGGAGTAAATAAACGAAAAGGAGACAATCTGTCTTAGACCTCAGTGCTAAAGGGTTCACAAACTTTCCCCGGCGGCTGTAGCTACTCGCGGAGAGGTGGCAAGGAAACGAATCGGCAGGTTCATCTCGGGAGTCCCTCGTACACAGAAACTGTTCTAGGGTGTAATTAAAAAGTGTATTTTAACCTAAGCAGCATGATGTGATGTCATAAGATGAAGTTTCTGATTGGCTGATCGTATGTAACTGAAGCTCCGCCCTGACTGACCCAGCACAAGTGCACATCAACCCCAAACACACAGCGGAGACGGAGTTATGAGCGTGTAACTGATCACAATATAGGTACTAGTGTGTGTGTGTGTGTGTGTGTGTGTGTGTGTGTGTGTGTGTGTTGGGGGGCATAAAGAAGTGTTGGAAGGAACAGTCCGTATCTATGGCGACAACTGATATATATATACACTGCACAGGCAGCACTCAGACTGTGTGTGTGTGTGTGTGTGTGTGTGTTTCCTCCTCTCCTCACACCCACACTTACTAAATTACAGTGTTTTGTACCTCAGCAGGCAGGTGTGTGTGTGTGTGTGTGTGTGTGTGTGTGTGTGTGTGTGTGTGTGTTTCCTCCACACAATGGCGTTGTAAACTGACCCTTCGTGCTAAAAGCAGGTCTGTTGCCGGGCGCCGGAGATCAGGTTGCCCTCAGCAACAGAGAGTGACCTCGACTACCTGGAGTCTCAACGGATGTGGGCGTGGCTTCAGCTGGAGGTGGGCGGAGCCACTGGGAAGCAATAATACTGCTAATTACTGTTTACTGTAGCTCTCTCGATCTCTGGCTCTTTCTTTCTCTTTTGTTGTCAAAATGACATTATCCCAAACATTTAGTCTTAAACAGACACAAACACACTGTCAAGTAACGGCATGTGTGTGTGTGTGTGTGTGTGTGTGTGTGTGTGTGTGTGTGTGTGTCTGGCACTACTTGAATGTTTTGGTTTCATGCTACAGAGGAAGCGGATGTCTCCCTGGATCTTTCAATGAGTCAGTTTCATCACTCACCGCTCTGTGTGTGTGTGTGTGTGTGTGTGTGTGTGTGTGTGTGTGTGTGTGTGTGTGTGTGTGTGTGTGCGCTCGCACGTTGGATGGCAGACCAGTTCCATGCCGTGCTTGTTGTGAATGGGATCTCATATCCTGTTGTTCATAATGAAGTCTGCTAGGAGAGGTGTGTGTGCGGGTTTTTGAGCCTTTATGAGGACCAAATGTCCCCATCATAACAA
>JAJAGP010000296.1:440000-446452 GCA_025084515.1 Ancistrus triradiatus
GATGCTCGAGATGAAGCAGACTAAGCAACGGAATGATCTAGAAGATCGTATACAGTGGGAGAAAAGCAGCAGATCCCCCTGAGTAAAATAAAAGTTTAGGTGATAGGAGGTGAAGGGTGCAGACAGAGGCGAGATGATATTCAGCACACCCTCATCTTTCACTACGCTACACTCATACACACAAAGCAGAGGGGCTTTTTCCACTTTTTTTTGGTTGGGGTCATGGGAACTCCAGTGTCTGTCCCCAGAAAAACACAGAGCAGACAGAAGCGCTCTCTGCAGGCAGGTTCATCTGCCCAGTGATGCTGCTTTTGGAGAATAGGTCCTGTTAAGCCTCATCGCTCTGGGTTGATAGCTAGGGTTAGACTTGAAGGCTGCTAGCTGGTAATACTGGATCAAAATCCAATGCAGATAGACGAAGCAGCTGATAAACTTGACATTTGGTGTGGTGGTGGCCTGGACTATTAACCAAAATGCTGATGGTTCCAGTCCCAGCACTGCAAAGCAGGGACCTTCACCCACAGTCGCTTAACTTGTACCTTGTGAGATGGTATCAGCTGTAAGGCGCTCTGGATAAGTGCATCTGCTACGTACTGTAAAGGTAAATAGACTTGAAGAAGATCAAGACAGGGGTTTTCCTATCTCCCTTCCTGCACTCAGACCCTCTTCTCTCCAAAACAGGAAATGAGGGATTCCCACTTCCTCTGAAGATAGACAGGAAAGCAGATGAAATCTGGCACAGATGGAGATAAACATCCTTCCTCTCCTCCATCCACTTGAACTCGGGGCAAATGGTACAACGTGACCAGAGTAATATGGTTTATTATTTATAATCAGATAAATAAGAATAGAAACCAAATCCACAATCTGTCCATGGTGCTCTCTCTCTCTCTCTCTCTCTCTCTCTCGGTTTCTGTTTTCTTACTTTTTTCCTGTCTAAGTTCACATCAGAGGGCAACAAGAGTGCACACGCTACACTGCTCCGTGTGTTGCTGCGCCAAAAAACAAAACAAAACAAAAAACACTGGTGCCATATTTATACCAGAACACTAAACACAGGAAATGTGCACCTCACACACACACACACACACACACACACACACACACACACACACACACAGGGTTTACTGGTTTTTCAATATGCAATTAAATTATTTTCGAACCTTAAACCCCAAACGCTGCTCTGAAGAGCTAAACCCAGACTGAAGCTGATTCCTGCTCAGATGCTCAACGAGGTTTATAAAATTGAATCTGATTAAATGCTGCCCTGATGCTTTATTAGAGCTCGAACCGTGTGGTTTCCTCTGTAAGCATGACTTACTGTCTAAAGCATCACTTTACATGTCATTATTATTAATATTACTATTATCATTAAATATCTTTATTTTTATTATTGTTATTATTATTATTATTATTGTTTGTATTATTATTATTATTGTGGTTTTTTTATCATTATTATTGTTACTATGATGATGTTGTTGATGATGATTATGATTATTATTTGTATTATTTTGTTGTTGTTATTACTATTATTATTATTATTAGTAGTAGTAGTAGTAGTAGTGTGTTTGATGTGTATTATTATTATTTAATTATTATTATTATTATTATTCTTATCTGTTGTTGTTGTTATTACTATTGTGTAGTATTATTATTAGTACTGTGTTTGTGTATAATTATTCTTGTTATTGTTATTATTATTATTACTATCATCTGTATTACTATTATTACTATTATTACTATTTATTATTATTTTTTATTTATTTATTATTATTATTGTTATTATTATTTGTTGTGGTTATTATTATTACTATTATTATTATTATTATTATTATTATTACTATTATTAGTGTTTATTATTATGTTTATAATTATTATTATTATTATTATTGTTTATTATTATTATTATTATTATTATTATTAGTAGTAGTAGTAGTAGTATTGTTTTTGATGTGTATTATTACTCTTGTTGTTATTATTATTATTATTATTATTATTATTATTATTATTATCTGTTGTTGTTACTATTATTCTTGTTATTATTAGTAGTACTGTATTAGTATTCTTGTTATTATTATTATTATTATTATTATTATCTTTTTTGTTATTTTTGTGTATTATTATTATTCTTGTTATTATTATTATTATCTTTTTTGTTATTTTTGTGTATTATTATTATTCTTGTTATTATTATTATTATTATCTTTTTTGTTATTTTTGTGTATTATTATTATTCTTGTTATTATTATTATTATTATGATTATGATTATTATTATTATTGTCTGTTGTTATTGTTATTATTGTTATTATTGTGTATTATTATTATTATTATTATTATTATTATTATTATTAGTATATTATCATCATCATCATCATCATCATCATCTGCATTATTAATATCTGTATTATTATTATTATTATTATTATTATTATTATTATTATTATTATTATTAGCAGTGTAGTGGTTTAGGTTCTGCACAAATGACCAGGAGCTTGTGAGTTTAAACCCCATGACTGATCATAACTCATAACAAGCAAGAACTAAGAACCAAACATTATTATCAGTACACATATAGACTAGGAATTTCATTTTGAGTTTCATTTTTAAAATCAATTTCAGCATGAAATTATTTCTTATGGGTGAGTCGTCATCAGTGGCTTAATATATATGGCTTAACACTACAATATAACTAAATCATTTACCTTGATATCAGTTGCTTCTGAAATCATGTTTGCATTTACCTTTAGGTTATTATCAGTTATATAGCTGCTAATACATTGATCCATAAGTCCATAGAGCTGCAGTTATATTTATCGGGGATACCGATGTAGGGACGTCCCTACCACATTTCAGTCGTTTAGAAGCAACACACACAAACTAAAGAGCATATTATTCTACACAGCTTGTTATAATCTCTGCTTGTTTTCACAAATGGGATAGTGAATTGATTTGTAAGCACTCTGAGCTGGCAGCTGGCAGTGACTCATGTTAAAGCGTATAAAGAACACAGCTGGGAGACAGACGAGCGGAGCGAGAGATAGACAGATGTGTGAATGCAGACAATAGCGAGAAGATGAAGATTAACGACGCAGGAGCTTTGAAGGCAGGAAGACACCTGGACGCCATCTTGCCCGGTGCGGCGGCGTGATGGAAGGATGGAGGAAAGCGGAGATCTGGTGAGCAGATGGAAAGAAACCGGAGCCAAGCGGAGTTCAGAGCGGGCAGCGACCCGGGCTGTCCATCCCAAACAGGAAGAGGTACACATCCACCAAATTTATCCCAACAACACACCTACACTGTGCAATGGTATTCATTAGTACAGAGGGAGAGAGAGAGAGAGAGAGAGAGAGAGAGAGAGAGAGAGAGAGAGAGAGAGAGAGAGCCAACATTATGAAAACATAAACCAGAATGTAGGAGAGAAAGAAATAGGAAGATGTACAAAGGAGAGAAGAAAAAATAAAAAAAATAAAAAAAGCATGAACCCCCAGAAAGAAGGACTTGTCCAAAAGTAAGGAAGTAAGGTGTGAAAGCGTCCTGTCCTAGAGGAGGCAGTCCTTAATCAAAGCATTTCAGAAGCTTAGAAGAAATGTGGACATGAATAAAGCCGGTGTTCAGGAGGGAATTCATTACTGCTGCTGCTTAAAGTAGGTGTCCTTTAAAGACCACACCAAGATCACACCAAGAGCACCACAGACTTTGGTAAGGCAGCAGTTAAGGTCCGAAGCAGCTTGATCAGGAACGATCTCAAGCTCAGTGGTAAGAGGATTATGGAGTGACGAACAGAGGTGTTACATATGGTCATTATAGCACTGTTAAAACAACAAAACGAATGGTGGCCTGAGACTTTTGCACACTACCGTACATCCAGCCTGTGGAAGAGCAGAGCTACAATTAGATCTAGAGCTACAATTAGGACTTTGACTAAAGTAGCAGCTGCTGGAAGATAAGGAGAATGAATAAGAGAAGATGTGTAGTGGTGCATAAATCACTGAGGGCATCTTTAATGCAGGGAAAGCGTTCAGAAACCTTCTTGGAGCTGGAAGATTGAGAGACAAACAGCATAAGGGAGAGAGAAATTGATGTATAAATGGATAGACAGTGCAAAAGAAGGATAAGGAGAAAAAAGACAGAGAAAAACAGATGGAGAGAGAGAGAGAGAGAGAGATCTGGTGCAGCTGGCCTACATAAGGCGTAAAAAATGGAATGGAAAGTTGGACGTCCACCAGGACGAAGATGATGGATGGTGTGTGCGTTGCTGACCTCTCCTCTCATACAGAATGTGTGTGTGTGTATGTGTGTGTGTGTGTGTGTGTGTGTCGGAAGAACCTGGTGTGTCTCAGGGACAGAGGAATGAGTGAAGCTGGCAGCAGGACATGAGGCTGGAATGAAAGAGGAGAAGGAGAAGGAGGACGACTGGAGGATGTTCCATCACAGCTGTTTATCAGAGAGGAAGGAGAGGAGGAAGAAACAGTGCGCCGAAGAACATAATAAATAACACGGATACATTAACCTCGCTGCACACACATGCACACGTGTGTACGCCCGCACAGACACACACACACACAATGTGTATATAGCGCAGGACACAAATAATATACATGTTTCATGTACAAGTTATGGACCTGGAAGTGTTTAGATAGATCTGTAATTTTTCACTGATAACTCTCTCACACACACACACACACACACACACACACACATTCCATATCCATAATAGATGTTTCTTCAGAGGTAAAAATAAATAACCCTGTATTGTGTTTCATCATGGACTATGCAGCATTGGTGACCTACATGTCTTATGCATGTAATATCACCTTTACATGCATCATGTTCTTTATTGATCTGTAATGCATCTAACTGTACACCCACATGAAGATTATGGCAAACATCAGGAGACGGCCAAGGTAGCAGCACAAAAACACACTCAGCAAACCTGCAACAAAAGTGCCTTAAGACAAGAACAGCAACCGATGGCAAAAGGAAACAAACGCTCTCATCAGTTACATCAGGGGGTTGAGAGAGACGAGTTCCAACTACAGTACCGACTAATCCTCATTATCGATACCATCCCGAAAAATATCATGATTTTCTGTTCAATATCACACACCCCGGCCATAATGAACGTACAGTAAGTGGGTTTTACAGCTACGAACTAAACCCTGGCAGAGTCAGTAGCTCCGGGGTTTGGGAAAGGATTCCTGCTGTGGAAACCTGCCATTTAAGAATCAGAAACTGTTTGGAAAAGGTTTTTTTTCAGATGGTAAGTCTGTTTTGATTAGAGACTTCGGATGATGTTTGTGTGTGTTTGTGTGTGTTGTTGACAGAACCTGGTGTGCGTCAGGAGGGGCTGAAAAAGTTTGGCGTAGTACATAAAGTTTATTCAGCGACGAGACGGTGGGACGGAAGTCCTTCATCAGCTGGGTGAAGTGTTTCTGAAACTGCAGGAGGTCAAACACACACACACACACACACACACACACACACGAACGCGGTACACAGAGAGGCCGGTGTAAGTGCTAACCTGCCATCAGTCTGTGGTGGGACTGAAACGTGTGTGTGTGTGTGTGTGTGTGTGTGTGTGTGTGTGTGTGTGTGTTATGGTTGGTTTCAGAGACGGATGTGGATTTCGTCCTCAATCAAGAGCAGCTAAAATTAGAGAGCTTTCCGGAAAGCAGGAGAACGAATTCCTCCTCCAGCACGATGAAAAAAACCAGGGGAAAGAACTACAGCAGCCAGGATAAGAGTTATCACACACACAAGGAATAAAAAACACAAGCACTTACGTAAGAGTGGAGAACACACACACACACACACACACAAACCACTAACACAAACGGCATTATGAAATGCACCACGTTCTTCAAAACCTCACCTACTTTCATTATCCCACTGTAGTACATACAATGATCAGGCAAACATTCAAACAAATGGTCAAAGTCATGTCCACATGAATACCTGGACCCCCGAGTAATTCCATACATTACACGGGATATGAAATACTTTATTGTGTGACGTAGGGGGTCACGTGGCAGGAGCATGAGGACTCCGATTCCCTACATCATGCGCCGCCGAGTTCCTCATTTAGTGCAGGAGAGCATCATACTGCATATCGCTCACCCGGGGAAAACAGAAATCCAAAATTGAGAGTACGCTTTCTGAATGTGTGTTTATGTTTATTATCGGATTCCCATCGATAATGATTACAAATACAGAGCGCTGCCCCCTCCTGGTGAATGTCATGTCTGTTCACCACTTCAGCCTTTACACTGTGTCTAAATCTGTGAGTTCATCACCAAATTATAGTTAGTGGATGTCATGTTAAGGCTTTATGAGGTTCTTTAAAGCCTGACCATCCATAATACAGATCACTTCCATCCTCAGGCAGAGGTTTCACTGGGGTCTTTCCATGATTTGGCACGACACCCGTGTGGGCGGGGTTGGAGCGTGAGAC